>SJYQ01001715.1:0-24577 GCA_006410935.1 Redunca redunca
TGGGTGTTAGTTCTAAAAGGTCTTGTAGGTCTCCATAGAATCATTCAGCTTCTTCAGCATTACTGGTTAGGGCATGGGCTTGGATCACCATGATATTGAATGGTTTGCCTTGGAAACCAACAGAGATCATTCTGTTGTTTTTGAGATTGCATCCAAGTACCGCATTTTGGACTCTTTTGTTGACTATGATGGCTACTCCATTTCTTCTAAGGGATTCCTGCCCACAGTAGTAGATATAATGGGCATCTAAGTTAAATTCACCCTTTCCAGTCCATTTTAGTTTTCTGATTCCTAGAATGTTGATGTTCACTCTTGCCATCTCCTATCTGACCACTTTCAATTTGCCTCAATTCATGGACCTGACATTCCAGGTTCCTATGCAATATTGCTCTTTACAGCATTGGACCTTGCTTCTATTACCAGTCACATCCACAACTGGGTATTGTTTTTTTCCTTTGGCTCCATCCCTTCATTCTTTCTGGAGTTATTTCTCCACTGATCTCCAGTAGCATATTGGACACCTACTGACCTGGGGAGTTCCCCTTTCAGTATCCTATCATTTTGCCTTTTCATACTGTTTGTGGGGTTCTGAAGGCAACAATACTGAAGTGGTTTGCCATTCCCTTCTCCAGTGGACCACATTCTGTCAGACCTCTCCACCATGACCCTACTTTGACACAAGTTGGGAAATGTTAATTTCACAAAGATATTCAAATAACATGGCTTGGGAAATCAGAAGGCACTCGGTAACTTCCCACTCAGTAGATTAAGGGATGAGTGGAGGAAGACCCAGTGGAGGAAGGCATGGAGAGATAAATCTTATATAGAGCTACATAGAATGAAGAAAAATAGCATTGCACTGAGGAGCAACAGGAGTGTGGGGGAAGGGTTTATATGGCAAAGGCTAGATGGTAGTTCAGCTGGTAAAGAATCTGCCTGCAATGAGGGAGATCTGGGTTCAGTTCCTGGGTTGGGAAGATCCCCTGGAGAAGGGAACAGCTAACCACTTCAGTATTTTGACCTCGAGAATTTCATGGACAGAGTAGCCAGGCAGGTTACAATCCATGGAATCATAAAGAGTCGACACAACTGAACAACTTTCACTCACTCACTCAGGTTTTTAAAGGACAAAGCCCTCTCAGTTTAAGAATATTCTTCTTTCATTATATTTTAATAGGTATTTAAAGTCTCCAAGGGTCTTTTATTCTTCCATTGCTTATTAAATAAATATTCACAATGAGAACAAGTTCATGGTCCCCATTTCCAGATGAAGAAACAAAGACCTGTGTCTTTGAGAGCTTCGTACAAATTCACCAGACTCAGAAATGACTGAGCCTTGCCATTGCCTTTCAATGGAGTGCTGGTCCAGCATGATTCTTTGGACCTGGCTGTCTTCCTCAAGCATGCTAACTAAAGATGACAGCCACTACTGATATTAATCTCTCAGTGATGGCAGGATATCAGCATGTGATGCCATCTCCAATATGAAATAGTAGCTGAGCCATGGGCTTTTTGTTTAGGACTGCCTGGAACCACAGGGAATTCAGAAACTGAAAACAGCAAATTGAAAACAAATTCTGTGGCTCTTACCATGAGTTTGCAAAAGTCATCTACACATGGGGGGTGAGTAATAAGTTTTTTACTGTCCGTTAGCAATGACGAATCAGAGCACCGAGTGGCAGACACTCCATTTCATTTTGAAATCAACTTTAATTTGTATTTGGAGCCAGCTCTTTATACCTCTCATGCTTAGAATTAACCTGTGAACACACACATATCAGAAGATTTTGCATGATATTTTTACGGGGACTTCAGTTTCTATCTTACTAACCATAAGATTGGATCATGTGCTCTTTAAAGATCTTTCCTTCATGCTGATTACATTCTAAGTCTTCATCCTCAGAATACAGTTAAATTTTAAACCTGAGATACTGTTGTATGTTTTAACAATTGAGTTGAGATCTCTTTGCCTTCTGAAAAATTGATTCAAAAGACTCTAACAGATACCATGGAAATTGAAAGCCCTTGCCAATTTTCTGCAGATTCTAAGGAGAATGGAGTATGAGAGAGGGGAGAGCTTTGTTCTCATGACCATTTGTGTCTCCTCATTAAATATATGACTTGCTTTGCCATCCTGCACATGGGAAGTCTGGTTCATCTTGCATTGCTGCAGACCAAAAATGATACAGCCATCTGTTTTCAAACTCCACACCAAAGGCCATTGGCCCTAGGTGTTTACCCTTCTGAACATTTCTATCTCTACTGCAGAGAAGTTTCCTCACCTCTTCTGTTAACCTTGCATCTGGATGGTGCATGTCGCCACAGCCTCACTTTCACCCTGAGAAATTTGACAGGTGTATTTCTTCGAAAAAGTATGTCCTCTTTTAAGGAAATTCTACAGCAAATTTTTTAAGATATTAACATTTCCCTTCACTGCAAATCCATTTGGTACTTAACAAGAAGTGTGGACCCTGGCAGTTGGTTGTTGAACAGATAAAACTTTCTGTGAACATTTCCATGTCATTAAATGTTCTTCCACAGCACCGTTTCTAATGACCATGGAGCATTTAAACATATGTATGCTGTATACTTTATTTAACCGATCCCTGATTGTTGGACAATTAGGTTGGTTTTCAAAACTCATGCAGTTTCAGGATTTTACAGTTGTTGTTTTTTTTTTAAAGCACTTGCAAATTTGATGAGAGAAAAAAAGGAGTTGTCTCAGAGCTGTTTTGTTTATCTGAATGTCTTTTTGTTTACCAGTAAATGTAAATACCTTTCTCATTAACTGATCATTTAAACGTTATTCCTTCAGCCCATCAGATGATCTTGTTGGCTCTGATTCCAAATATGTACTCAGTCTCTTTTCTTCTAAAGCTCATCACTGCTATCTCCCTAATCTGAACCATTATTTCACGTGAATTGCTGAAATCTCCTTACTGTGTTACCTGCATTCACACTTGTCTTTCTGCAAGGCATTCTCTTTTTAAGAGATGGCTCAGAAAATGCTCACTACTGTTTAACGCAGTTGAATGAGCCCTCATCCCACTTCTGCACAGTCCAGACTCCTGACATGTACCTTCAAGGTTCTAACTGATCTGGCCCTGCCTTACTCACTCATCTATGACCTCATCTCGGGTTACTCTGTCCCTCCATTCACTGTCCTGCTGCTACACAGCTGTCTTTCTGTTAAAAAGGAAACAAAAAACCATCAAGATCACTCCTGATTCATTGTCTTTATATTGGGTTAGTCAAACTGTCCATTGAGACTTTCCAAAACACCTTATGGAAAAAACCCCAATGAATATTTTGACCAACCCAAATTTTCTTTCCTTTTGATCTGAGTTATGTTCCCCACCCCCACTGCCGGGTCTTCATGTGGCCGACTGCATCTTGTCTTTTGGATGTGTGCTCCAGTATTGCCTTTTCATGGAGAAATTTCTCTGTGAAATTTCCATACAATGGAAATGAGCCTTTTCTGCCTCTTGGGAGCTGGAGCAGCATGGACAATGATACTAAGATATATACATTTGTATGTCTGTGTGTGTGTGTGTGTGTGTGTGTGTGTGCATTTAGTTTGGTGGGCAAGAGAGGAGGGAGAAATAATGAGTGATGGAACTGAAGAAATAGTCAGAAGCTAGATAATACTAGGCCTTACAGGTCAGCTAACTAGTTTATTCTTTAGGAGCCTCCGTTATAGTTTCATGCAACCATAATTTATTTATGAATCATTCACTTAGAGCCTACTATCTACCAGACTAGGATGGTAGACAGGGATGCAGAATTGTCTTTGCCTTTAAGGGGTTTGCAGTTGTTATTGGAGAACCAACAATACTCAATATCCCCAGAGCACATGTAAGAATCCTGAGCCATGTTTTTTCCCAAACTTTGGTGGACAGCGATCCATTAAGGAGATGTCTCCTAAATAAAAGTCAAGATACTTCAGATTCTTCTGACTGTAAGTCTCCNCTGATTCATTGTCTTTATATTGGGTTAGTCAAAATGTCCATTGAGACTTTCCAAAACATCTTATGGAAAAAACCCCAATGAATATTTTGACCAACCCAAATTTTCTTTCCTTTTGATCTGAGGTATGTTCCCCACCCCCACTGCCGGGTCTTCATGTGGCCGACTGCATCTTGTCTTTTGGATGTGTGCGCCAGTATTGCCTTTTCATGGAGAAATTTCTGTGAAATTTCCATGCAATGGAAATGAGCCTTTTCTGCCTCTTGGGAGCTGGAGCAGCATGGGCAATGATACTAAGATATATACATTTGTGTGTGTGTGTGTGTGTGTGTGTGTGTGTGTGTGTGCATTTAGTTTGGTGGGCAAGAGAGGAGGGAGAAATAATGAGTGATGGAACTGGAGAAATAGTCAAAAGCTAGATAATACTAGGCCTTACAGGTCAGCTAACTAGTTTATTCTTTAGGAGCCTCCATTATAGTTTCATGCAACCATAATTTATTTATGAATCATTCATTTAGAGCCTACTATCTACCAGACTAGGATGGTAGACAGGGATGCAGAATTGTCTTTGCCTTTAAGGGGTTTGCAGTTGTTATTGGAGAACCAACAATACTCAATATCCCCAGAGCACATGTAAGAATCCTGAGCCATGTTTTTTCCCAAACTTTGGTGGACAGCGATCCATTAAGGAGATGTCTCCTAAATAAAAGTCAAGATACTTCAGATTCTTCTGACTGTAAGTCTCCCAACCTAAGTTCTGCTTTTCCCACATGTTAACAATTCCCCTAGTCATCTTTTATCAGATGCTTTAGATGAATATGCTAAAGCCCTTAGCTAGAGACTTAGATGAAAATCTCACCTAAAGATCCCATGAACACAAACATCAAGTATTTCCACCCAAAGGCTCCTTCCACCTCCAACAGTGGTGGAGAGAGGTGAGGAATTAGTGGGGGGAATGCTGCCAGGTTTCATCTTTCTCTCTTTGAGAGGGGAAGAGGCCCTGCACACCCATGAGCAGGCTGTCTTATTGACTGTATTTCTTCTCTGTGTGTCCCGGAGATGGAAAGTGTCAGTTCCCATCTCTTTGATCCATCACTGCAGCATGTTTGAGAAGAGATACAGAGCCTCTTCACGTATCTTTCCCATCTCCTTTAATTATATTCAACAGAGAAAGACAAGTCTTATCTCCCCATAAGCAAGATGCTTTCACCATTAGGAAACTGTTTGTTTGCTCTTCTGGTTTGGGGGCATAGCTCAGTTCTGTCATTTTTTGACCCATCAAGGTTAAGTAGAATGTTTTTCTCTCTCTCTTTCTTTCTTTCTTTTTTTTTTCTTTAACAAATGGTGGAGCAATAATACAACTCAGAAAGTCTTTGGTCCAGTATAGATTGACTTTGGGCTACTGGCTACCTTGGATACCCTCCAAAGTTAATATTAATTGGGAACACTCATCTTCTTTTACTGAATGTACTCTTTACTTTAAGCATGTATTCTGGAGCAGGTGTTCTTGTGTTTTTTATGACACAAACATCTTTGACAATCTAGTTAAGCCTATGGAATCTTTCTGTAGCAGATGAAAGGTTACGGCAGTCTTTGATACTTCTTTCAACAAAACTGGGGAAATGTTTTGCCTTTCCTGGAAATTGGTTGGCCTTACTGGTTCTTGTTAACCAAGAGAAAGGAGTGGAGGTGATATTGCATGACGCGTGAAGCGAGTTGCAAGTCTTGCTTCTTCTTTCTTGATCTCTCGGAGCACTCTCTTCCTGAATACCAGCTTGGGAGGTGCTCCCTCTCAGAATTCAGCTATTATGATGTGAGAAGCCCATGTTACAAGGTGAGGTTGATGGCTAGACAGCCCCATCAGAACTCCCAGCTATTTTGGATGTCTAGCATGACAAGGGTTATTTTGAGTTGATAAAATTTAGTTGATAAATTTTACCCAGCAGAAGCTAATCAGAACACTTTTTCAGAATAATCTTTTTAAGTGCATGAAACAAAATCTATAAAATCACAAAGAAATGAATTATATAAAAGTTACAAAATAATTAAAATTTGGTTTTAAAGACATGTGATGGCCAATAGATATATGAAAAGATGCTCAGCGTCACTAATCATCAAGGAAATGCAAATCAAAACTACATGGAGGGGCCTTACCTGGCGACCCATTGCTTTAGACTCCACATTTCCACTGTAGGGACATAGGTTCGATCCCAGGTCAAGAAACTAGGATCCTATATACTATACAGTAGCATAGCATTACCCCCCAACCTGCCCCCCCAAAAAACTACAGCGAGATATCACCTCATACCTTCCAAAACGGCTACTATCAAAAAAAAAAAAAATGCTTTTTGTGAACTTTTGCTATTTGAATGACAAGGATGTAGAGAAATAGGAACCTTGCTGAACCACTGATGGGCCTATAAATTGGTGCTGGCCTGGCTAGCTACCTGGAAAACAGTACAGAACATTCCTCAAAAAGTTAAGAATGGAATTACCATACAATCCACCAATTCCATTTCTGCTATTTTCTCCAAGAAAGTGAAAACACTAATATGAAAAGATGTATGCATTCCTATGTTTGTTATGTTTTTTACAATTGCCAAGATATAGAAGTAACCTGAGTGTCCACTGATACATGAATACATAAAGAAAATGTGATATACACCCATATGCCATATGCATACACACACACACACACACACAAAACGGATTGCTCAGTCATAAAAAGGAATAAAATCTTGTAATTTTTGACATCATATAGCAGTGTGTACCCAAATGATTTTTTATCATTTTGGCTATTATTTTAAGCTATACATTCCCTAATAATTAAATTTCTTAAGGAAAATATAATGCTTTGTGAATATATGTCTTAGAAACTAGCAAATTCTATCTATCAGAAGCTAGTAGAAAATAGTATATTTAATAAATTCACAGTAAATTTATACCAGATCATCAGAGACTCCAAAAACTGGCTGATCATCAGTATTACCTAGGTAATTTTTAATAAGTACGAATTTCCATATTCCAACCTAGTCTATTGAACTAGGGATGGGCCCAGGAATCAGTATTTTAGTATGCAAAACCCTCTATCATAAGTAATTCTAATGTCTGCAGCCTGGCACTGACCTGTCTTTCAACATAATAATAATAATTATTATATTATTGTAATTATTATTCTTATTATTACTGGCAATATAATAATAACAACAACAATAATAATAGATAGATCCAGTAAGATCCCCTTATCTGAGCATTAAAACTCCCCAAAATTTGCCTTCAACTTCTCTGCCCTACTTTATCCAAACACCAGTTGACTGGACTTTTCTTGGGCAATGTTTTGACCATCTCTTTGATGTTTAATGTAGATTATTAGCTCACAGTGATTTTTCTCACGTGTGAGAATCAAAGACATCAGTTCTCATGTATGCATTAGGTGACTCTGCTCCTCTGGCCACAGCTAATGAGTTCAGTTATCTGATTAGTAGCATTCCCTAGGAGAATCTGACCCAGAAGTAGAGGAAGAGAACTGGTCCTTTTCTGGTGGTGAAAGAGGAAATAAAAGGCTTAAAAACTGCTGCCGGTCATGTTTCCTGCTGAGTAGAGGAAAACATGCAGAAGAAAGGATAAAACAGATTCACAGAGACAGTAGAGCAAACATTCTGGTGGTGACTTGGTTTCTGATCCTAACCGTCCCTGAGGCCATCAGCACGCTGCAGTTTCCCTATTCATATGGCCTGTCCTCGGTCATTCTGATAAATTTCCCTTTCTGCAGAAGTGCATTCAAATGGGTTCTGTCTCTGAGGACCCAGAATATGCTGAAAACTAAAATCGTTCCTTTCCCCACATCTCAACTCAAAGTGATAGTCCCTTAAAATACCCCTCTCCCTTCTCTTCCCTGGCTTACTGGTCCAGTCTGTTCTAACAGCTTAAGCCTACACTGAAATCTAGCCTGCTTTATCTTCCCTAGCACTCATCATCTGTACCCCCAAAACTGGCAGACATAGCATCCTATTCTGTATCTTGCACTGACTCATTATTGTCTCAAATTCAACTAATGATATTTTTTAGGTGTTACTTAACTATACCATTTTATGGCCAGAAATTGGAGATTTCTAATCCAACCCCCTCTTTTACACAGGAGAAAATGACTTCCCCAGAATCATACAGTATTTCACAAAATAAGTTTTGCTTGACAACAACACTCACAAATAAAAAGGTATTCATGCTTAAAGCAAGTTGCAGAGAGGTGCATCTTCTACATCTTTTAACAAACGATGCTGCGGAAAAGCATAGCCAAGTTTCTGAGAAATCCTACAGAAAAACAAACGTTGTTTGAATGGTTTAACCCCATTCTCAGGAAATTTAAATATAGACATATTTTTTCACCAAACATCTATTAGTTTTCTGTTGAACAAGTGTTCCCTGGAATGTGACAGTGAAAGTCGCTCAGCCATATCCAACTCTTTGCAACCCCATGGACTATAGTCCACTAGGCTCCTTTGTCCAGAGGGATTCTCCAGGCAAGAATGCTAGAATGGGTAGCTATTCCTTTCTCCAGGGAATCTTCCCAACCCAGGAATCCAACCCAGAACCTCTGCATTGCAGGCAGATTCTTTACTATCTGAGCCACCAGGCAAACTTGATCCTTGGAATATGCTTTGGTTAATTCTGTTTTTGTTTTTTTTTTTAATCTCCTTGTTCCAGATCTAAGAAGATCAAGAAGAAGTTTGGTCATTCTTTCCTGCCACAGTTGGATAAGTAAAACTATAACCTTTCTCCATTTTTTTCTTAATGTAAATGATTTTAACTATTTCTCCTTCTAGTTTTAACTTTTTATTCTATTAAAGTAACATATTCTGGTATCTGTCTATAGTTAAAATCTATAGAAAAATACAATCACTCCATGATCAAATTCGGAGTGACAGGCTATCTTTCCATCTTTCTTCTGGCAGAGTGAAGGGGACAGATATCTGACTTGTGGACTAGTGTCGTGGCTGACAGCTTAGTAAGGGTAGAAAGCACGTGCAGAATCTTAAAAGTGAAAGGGACCCTAGAAATAACATAGCTAAACATCTTTATCTACCAGAAGCAGAGATTAATTTCCAGATAGCAAGGTGACTTTTCCAAGATCACCCAGAGATTTTTGCTTAGAGGCAAGATTCAGAGCTGGGCCTTTAGCTTCCCATTCCTGTGTCCTTTCAGCTACATTCGTTCATGCTTACCATTCGCTCAAGGGCTGTGGGTAGGCTGTTTGGGTGCTGCCTCCTCTTTTTCTTCTCGCCTGTTTGTTTCTCCTACATCCTCCTTTTCCTCTCCTTTTCCTTTGCTCCTCTTCTGCTTCCTCCTTTTCTTCCCCATCTTCCTTCATCCCCTCTTTTCCTCCTTCTTCTTTTGTTGTTTTTCTGAAACAACAATCCCCATTACATATTAAACAAAATTAAAATTTCTCTATTACTAAGAAAATCATCACACAGTTAAAGAGCAATTAAGTATTGGTCCTCAGATATGTTCCCCTTCCAAGACCTCTCTGAGAGCTTATGAATGCGACAGGCCTTCTAGTCAGGAAGAGCGCCTATAAGCACACATCAACAGGGGTCTGCACACACTTTTAGGAGTTCACGGCCTTTCCTCATGGCTTGAACAGTAGAGAATCTGCCTGAAATGCAGGAGACCCAGTTTTGATCTCTGGGTCGGGAAGATCCCCTGGAGAAGGAACTCGCAACCCACTCCAGTATTCTTGCTGGGAAATCCCATGGACAAGACGGGGCTGGCAGTCTACAGTTCATGGGGTCCCAAAAGTCAGGCAAGACTTAGCAACTAAACAACAACAAACTGACCCATGCAGGATATGCCGGTGCTTCCTTTCTGCTGCATACTAACTGCTCAAGAATCTTGTTAACACGAACATAATTAAACCCACCTACTTTGACATCTCTACCCGAAAAGGAACAGGAAGATAAGAATGGTCAATACAGGTGTTAATACTAAAGCTGTAAATCTAGCAAGCTGTTGAGCTAGATCTTTAGATTCTCAAGTCATGTCGTTTCAATCATATTTCAGAGTCAAGCGGCTAGAGAGTCTTTCTCTCTCTCTTGCTTCCTCTCTCTAAAGCACACACACACATTACACATGATACCCATGGACGTGTACATATATACGGTAAAGAAAAAAACCCAAAGCACTGATAAAATCCTTTCATTGATAAGGCAATAAAAGGGCAAACGTTTTAACCCTGATTTTTTAAAGTAATTTTTTGTTTACACCGATTGAAGTTGAGACTCTGAATTTGTAGAAACATGATTCTGCCACAGATTTGGTGTATTTTCTTTGACAAGTACTTAACATCACAGAGCCCCAGATTCTATTTCTGTTAAGTAATTACTTATGAGACAGAAAGTTTGGATTTTATTTTAGAATGCCTGTGTGTCTTGGACTCATGGATGACATGGAAACAAACTATAAAACACAGTCACCCTTATTATGGTTCCAGTCCTCGATGATTCCCTCCGGTTCCTCCTCCCCTTCTGTTTTTATTGTTGCTGTTTGTCTCTGGCCTTGTGGGAAGATGGGATCTGAACCGCCTTGATGTGCCTGCTCTGGTGGGGCCAGGAAGTTACATCACATAAAGAAGATAAATAGAAGCACATGCAATTTAAGGTCTGTGAAGTTTCACACATTGTCATTCTTTCCTACAATCAAGTTAATCTCCAGTCTGCAATGGGAAAACACCATCCCAGTCTTTAAAAAGGACAAATTTGCTGTTTCTAGGACCTTATCAATTTGGCTAGATTCATAGAGTGGTCACAGGCTTTATCGATTTAAGATGGACATTGATGATGACTGAAAGCAGGAGACGGAGAAGGCAATGGCACCCCACTCCAGTACTCTTGCCTAGAAAATCCCATGGACGGAGGAGCCTGGTGGCTGCAGTCCATGGGGTCGCGAAGAGTCAGACACCACTGAGCAGCTTCACTTTCACTTTTCACCCTCATGCAGTGGAGAAGGCGATGGCAACCCACTCCAGTGTTCTTGCCTGGAGAACCCCAGGGACGGGGGATCCCATGCCGTCTGTGGGGTCGCACAGAGTCGGACACGACTGAAGTAACTTAGCAGCAGCAGAAAGCAGAAGGGGAGACAGAGGATGAGATGTTTGGATGGCATCGCCGACTTGATGGACATGAATTTGAGCAGGCTCTGGGAGTTGGTGATGGACAGGATGGCCTGGCATGCTGCAGTCCATGGGGTCTCAAAGAGTCGGACAGGACTACGCAACTGAACGGATTAATGATATTTACTTCAGAAACACCTAGAGAAACTTCGTCTTGCTAGGTGTATAAGTCATTATAGTGAATAAAATTGCAATGACAAATCACAGCACCATATCCTATCAATGTCCATAAGAACATCATTGTCATATTCTTGTTAAAGTATGATCCTTATAGATACTAGTGAAAACCAATATTCATTGGCCACTTATCCTGGCCAATTCTCTGGGATTAAAAGGATAATTCATTTCACATTATCTCATGTACTGCTCCATAGTAGCTCCACGTGACTGGTACTAATACGACTACCAGTTTTAGACTACGAAACTAAGAACTTGAAAGGATAAGTAAGTGCTAGTAAGTGGTAAAGAAAATCTATTTTAAAAAATTTTGTTTGAATGAAGTATAGTTGATTTACAATGTTGTGTCAATTTCTACTGTAGCGCAAAGTGATTCAGTTATATATATATATTCTTTTCCATATTATTTTCCATTATGGTTTATCACAGGATATTGACTATAGCTCCCAGCGCTATACAATAGACCCTTGTTGTTATCCATTCTATATATAATAATTTGTATCTGCTAGCTAAGCCCAAGCTTCCAATCCTTTCCCCACTTCCCCCTTCCTTGGCAGTCACAAGTCTGTTCTCTATGTCCAAGAGTCTGAAGAGAACCAGCTTAAGCTGGAAGACTGCAGGTACTGTGCATGTAACCAGGCGTCTTCTGTTTCAGTTGTTCAGGTCAGTCACTCAGTCATGCCCGGCTCTTTGTGACCCCATGGACTGCAGCATGCCAGGCTTCCTTGTCTATTGCCAACTCCTGGAGATTGCTCAGACTCACGTCCATTGAGTTGGTAATGCCACTCAACCATCTCATCCTCTGCCATAACCTTCTCCTCCTGCCTTCAGTCCTTCCCAACATCAGGATCTTTTCAAGTGAGTCAGTTCTTTGCATCAGGTGGCCAAAGTTTTGGAGTCTCAGCTACAACATCAGTCCTTCCGATGAATATTCAGGACTGATTTCCTTTAGGATGGACTCTTTGATCTCCTAGCAGTCCAAGGGACTCAAGAGTCTTCTCCAACACTACAGTTCAAAAGCATCAATTCTTTGATGCTCAGCTTTCTTTATGTTTCAATTGTACTTAATCATATAGTTCACACTAGAGTACATACATAAAGGTATGCATTCGCTTATTGTATCATTCAGTTGATACATAATTTGGCTCAATCTAACATTCTGTTTGTGCCACATATAAATGTTTTGCCAGAGTGATCTTTATGAGCTCTTATTTAAGACTCAGGAACTCAATCTGGGTGTGGTAGGTTGTTTGCAAAAAGACAATAATTTTTCTTACCCACTCCTTTCCCAGGTGATTTTGCAGCATTTTTCATCAAGAAGTAGGGTCTGTTAGCACTCCCCTTGAATTTGAGCTGGCTTTGTGACTTTATGTGGGCAAGTAACATATCAGAAATGATGTTGCACCAGTTCTGAGTCAAAGTACCAAGAGACTTCATATATTTCCATTTTCTTTTAGTCCTCTGCCTCTGATCCAGGAACAACCTGGGCTTGTCTGCAGGATAAGAGCTTTGTGGCCCAGTCATCCTTGTAGCACAAGGCAACAGTCAACCACTATCAAATGAGCGTGTGGCCTTAGATCAGTGCCTCTCTGCCCAAGCTGCCAGTTGACCACAGAGACACGAGTAAACCCAGCTGACATCAGTCAGACTTAACTAGTTCAAAGAGAGCTGCCTAATTAATTCCATAAACTCATCAGCAATATGACATAGTCATTGGTCGTTTTCTGTGATCAGTTTTCTTAGAAGGGCTTTTTGTGCAACAATAGTTAAGTTAGACATCAAGAGAGCAACAGGAACAGCACTTTTTTTCCATGTTGTCTATTTCACTTTTGCATCATCCATTCATTCGATAACCATCTGACAAAGGCCTACTCTGAGTCTGCGTCTACAACAGACCAGGCAAGAAGTAGTAGTCTGGGACTTTAAACACGGTCTATTATGATGAGGCAACTGTTTACTTTAGAGCCAGCTAGAGAAAGCAGGGCGCAGTGGTGCTTTCTTTAACATAAAGCACCCTTGTCATCTGGCATTAAAAAAGACTTGCTGACTTTATCAAGTCTTGGCTATTCAGACCAAAACCCTGCTCACCAATTCAATACCTGTGTTTCTTCATCACTGGTCCAGCTGCAACTTGGTTTATTTAGCTGCATCTCTTGCACCTTTCCTGGAGAAGGCAATGGCGACCCACTCCAGTACTCTTGCCTGGAAAATCCCATGGACGGAGGAGCCTGGTGGGCTGCAGTCCATGGGGTTGCTAAGAGTCAGACATGACTGAGCAGCTTCATTTTCACTTTTCACTTTCATGCATTGGAGAAGGAAATGGCAACCCACNCACTCCAGTACTCTTGCCTGGAAAATCCCATGGACGGAGGAGCCTGGTGGGCTGCCGTCTATGGGGTCGCACAGAGTCGGACACGACTGAAGTGACTTAGCAGCAGCAGCAGCTTGCACATTTCCTAGTGCCTATTTCTGTCCTCTTAGACTTCGATCAATACAGAGAACTTATTTTTTAACTTCTCTTCCATTTGACCTACTTTATTTTGACCTAGTTCTTAATTCAGAATCTCCCTGTGACCTGTCTTATCACTACTTAAATGCCTCAGTTTACCCACAAAGTTATAACGTGATAAATAGCATCCACTTCTCACCGCCTGCCAGAATACTTTCCTTGTAGTGTCTTTGAGACATAAAACACTAAAAATGATGATGGTGAGGAACTTGGCGGATATAAAAGAGCTATAAATATACATGCTAACTCATAAATCAATACCAATAATAAATTGCATTCAAGTGCTATTTAATTCTTTGTGATCATCAATAAAGATATAAAAAGTTCATCCTCAACACCTTCTCTGTGGTTACCCTCTCAGCCCCTCCGAACAGTTGTCTGCACAATTAGTCATAACTCTGTTTGCTCTCTCCCTGACAGCTTTAGTTTGCTTCCTCTCCTTCTGGAAGCATTTTACTATGGAATATCATTTTGAGGCTGGTGTAGAGGAGAAGCTTCTCCCACCCCCCTCCACACACACACACACACACATACACACACACACTCAACCAGTTAGAAAATTTGTGTATCAAAATTTATGCTAGTGACGTGCAAACCCAGTGTGTCTTCCTGTTTCCTGGTAGCTAACCCTCCATGCACCAGGGAGCTCGTGGTTAGTTCCGGTGGGAGTTTGGCAGGAAGCAGACCACCCACTTAAGCTACCCTAACCCGTTCCTTTCCACCCTCACTCCAGTGCCCCTTTCTCCTGAACACCCTCTTCCTTGGTTCATAATTAGACTGCAGCCTCCAGGCCTCTCCTGAAAAGTGATGATCTACTAAAAAATACAGCCCTGTAGGAATGTGTTCAACTTCTATTTCTGTTATTTTTTACACCAGTTTCAGATGAACAAAGCAGTGAAACAAAGGGGGAGAGGAAGTGCTGTGATTGCGAAGATGGAACATTGTCACATACTTTGTTCATTTTAATTATACAGACTCTTGATTTAGCAGGAGCCGAAGGACACTGCTAAAGAAAAGCTTTCACAGATCTCCCTTCTTTTGATATTTCCCACTTAAAACCTCTTCCAATGACCCTGAACCTAAATATCTTTTTTTTTTATATATAATCTTGAAAACCCCTACATCTCTGTATAGTCCATGAAACAGGCTGCTTTTATGGTATGGGGAAGGCTGGACATAATTGGAACATTCTGCTAATGAGACCTACTTCCATCACTCTGCTGACTGTCTCATGGCATTTAAGATGGGCCTCCTAAAACTGGGTTATGAAAATGAGGGTGGAACAGGAGGAGGGCTGTGTGGAGGACTCCCGCGTACATTAAGACTTCTCAGGCTTCAGAAGTAGATAAACAAGGCTAGAACACATATGTGGAGAGAACAAACAAAAGCCTTGCTTGTGTGAAAAACTAAAATCTGGATTTTTCTACTCCCCACCCACATGCTTGATATTTAGCAACTACTGCTTTAAAATCCATCTTGTGATAACGCGTAGATGATTCCCACCCCCGCACCTTTGGTAATGTTGTTTAGTCACTAAGCCGTGTCCAGTTCTTGTGCAACCCGGAAGACTGTAGCAGCCAGGCTCCTCTGTCCATGGGATTTCCCAGGCAAGAATACTGGAGTGGGTTGCCATTTCCTTCTCCAGGGGATCTTTCCAACCCAGGGATCAAACCCACATTTCCTGCATTGGCAGGCAAGTTCTTTGGGGGTGATATAGATTACCATTTATGTAATGTGTATCATATATCAGATATACTTGTAAAATCATATATCAAATAGCTTATTCAATCTGCCTAAAATAATTATGAAGTGACACTAATTTTCCCTGCTTTCTACATAAAAAATATTGAGGCTTGCATTGGTTCAATAACACAGTAAAGGTCACACATATTTACAACTTTATAGCAGTAAAGGTCATGCAAGGTACATAGATGAGTCCAGATTTGAACCTAGGATGCTTCAGTTAAAAGTCTAAACCTTTAGCCACAACATGCCCACCTGAGAACCTGAACATATGAAGGCAGAGTCAATTTCACAATTTATTCATTCAGTGAATTTTATTTAACTTTTAATGTATGAACAGTCCAATACTAGAGATTAAGGATCTTAACAGGTGAAGCAATCACAATATCCTTTCGGGTTGACAGTCTAGAGCTGAAGAAACATATTTACACAAAGCTTCTTCTTATGATGAAGTATGTTAATTATTAGGTTCAGTTCAGTTCAGTTGCTCAGTTGTGTCTGACTCTTTGCGACACCATGAACCACAGCACACCAGGCCTCCCTGTCCATCACCAACTGCTGGAGTCTAGCCAAACCCATGTCCACTGAGTCGGTGAGGCCATCCAACCATCTCATCCTCTGCCGTCCTCTTCTCCTCTTGTCCTCAATCTTTCCCAACATCAGGGTCTTTTCAAATGAGTCAGCTCTTCACATCAGGTGGCCAAAGTATTGGAGTTTCAGCTTCAACATCAGTCCTTCCAGTGAACACCGAGGCTGCTCCTGCTGCTAAGTCGTATCAGTCGTGTCCGACTCTGTGCGACCCCATAGACGGCAGCCCACCAGGACCCCCTTCCCTGGGATTCTCCAGACAAGAACGCTGGAGTGGGTTACCATTTCCTTCTCCAATGCATGAAAATGAAAAGTGAAAGTGAAGTCACTCAGTCATGTCTGACTCTTAGCGACCTCATGGACTGCAGCCTACCAGGCTCTTCCATCCATGGGATTTTCCAGGCAAGAGTACTGAAGTGGGTCACCAGTGCCTTTTCTGAACACCCAGGACCAATCTCCTTTAGGATAGCTGGTTGGAGGTCCTTGTAGTCCAAGGGACTCTCAAGAGCCTTCTCCAACACCACAGTGCAAAAGCATCAATTCTTTGCAGCTCAGCTCTCTCTATAGTCCAACTCTCACATCCATACATGACTACTGGAAAAAGCATAGCCTTGACTAGACAGACCTTTATTGACAAAGTAATGTCTCTGCTTTTTAATATGCTGTCTAGGTTGCTCATAAGTTTCCTTCTAAGGAGTAAGGGTCTTTTAATTTCATGGCTGCAGTCACCATCTGCAGTGATTTTGGAGCCCAAAAATGGTTAGGTTGATGGTACTCAAAAGAGGGAGTTACAAGAGCAGAGAGAATGAAGTAACTGGGCCAAGAATAGCTTCAGGGTGGAGTTCCACAATATCTGACTGTGCCTTTCTACTTTTCATTTCATCCCTGGTGCCTGCGTGTGCCCGGCACAGAGTTGGTGTTCAGTAAACATTAGTGTAACGAATGAAGGGATAAATAGGGAAGTGAATATGTGACTGAGTACATGAATATAATTTTCAAGTGGAAACTTGAAAGAGGCTTAGATGTTTTTGCTAGGAAAATTGAAGCATTAAACTCTAGAATATTAATGGGAAGCTACTGAATATTTTTAACCAGTGGAGAGAAGTCATCAGATAAGTATTTTTGAAAGATCACTGTGGCAGTACAGAATGAATGGAAGGGAAGGGAAAGAGATGGTTAGCAGATCTCGGCAGACTTAAGTATTTTTTTTTTGTTTGTTTGTTTTTTTGGCCATGCTGCGCAGCTTACGGGATCTTAGTTCCCTGACCAGGGACTGAGCCTGAGGCCATGGCAGCGGAAGCACTAAGTTCTAAGCACTAGACCACAGAGGAACTCCCAACAGCAAGTGAGCCAGTCTCTATGCATAAAATTGTAGTTTAATTGCCTTTCATTGAATTGAAATGATAAAAAAAAAAAATCAAAGAAAAACACTATTTTTAGGACTTACAGTCTAATGTTCCAGTAAGCTCTTTTTTCTCATACTTAATTGGACCACCTAGAGTAACTAAAGCAGCTTGTCATGTGGATCAGTTGTTTCCGTAACTGTAGTGCTATGATCTTGACTGTGTCAGTTGGCTTCATTTGCCTTATGATCTGTGAAATGGGTATACTGATCTCAACATGGCAAAGTAGTGAGCACTGAAGTTCAATAGTGCTTGTGAAAATAATTGATAAGCTATGGAGTGATGACTTTAGTTATTGTCACTATAATTACTGTCATTAATATAAACGCCAGTGTGGGTGTTAAAGTTGGGGGACAACTAACATTAACACTGGGACCCCAGATTTCTGTGTTGGCAGTCTACCAGAAAAATGGAGGTTACCGTCTCCAAGTCTGAAAGAAAAGAGCTAAGACTGATTTGTTATCCTTGCGGTTCAACGGCATGCAGCAGAGAGTGAATGCTAAATAAATTCTCTTTACTGAGGTCACTGATATCTGAAATCCCCCTCTCTCTTCTTGTCCAAGAATTCCTCAACCTTTATGACTTCCCTTCACTTTTCCCCACTCCCAGTGTCCACTCTCCCATTTTCCTACACACAGGAAAAAAGATGTCAGAACTATTTGAAGCACCCTTTTCATGTTGGATAATTGCCAAAATGGGGACCTAATTAAAAAGCAGTTAACTGTAAGTTTAAAAATTATATGTGTATGTATCTACATAAATGTATATTTGACAAAGAATAAGCTAACTGAAAATTCATTGCTATACATTTTTGGCCAAGTCTCTCGTCAGATTTCATTTATCTCTGATAATTTCTTCATCTGAAATGATAGACTTTATTTATTTCTGCCCACTCTCTGGCACAGTCTACTGAATTCCATCATCTACACAGTCACGAATTGATTAGGTTATACCAAACCACTGCAATTAATTTACGTGGGCCTTTATTTATTTATTTTTACCTCTCAGGCCCTGGTGACATATAAAGACACATGAGCCCTTTCACACCCTCGCTAGCACGTGCTTTTTCCCTAGCGCTCTTTCAGTTGCAAGAATGATTGTATCTGTTGGTAAGTCTATAAAATAGATATTTGATTTGATTTAGATGGAGACTCACTGAGCTGCTTTCATTATGATTAACTATCTGAGTTTTGTACTTTTTGTGATTCTGAACAACTGTAATCCAATTTGTCTGTGAACAGAGCTTCCGGCCACATCAGCAGGTCATTTTTGGTAAAGAAGGAAAAGGAAAGTTTGCTTCAGGCAGAGCTGGCTTCACTGGCACACTCGTGTACCTACTCTGCACACAGCAGTACCAGGCACTGGGAGTAGAAAGATGAGAAAGACGTGGCCTCTTTCTTTAAAGAACTCTCCATTCCAAAGGGAAGACAGATGAATGCAGGCAGGTACTATGTACAAGTGGCTCAGCTACAAAGAATGTCTGCCAGGGCAGCAGATGCAGGTTTGACCCCTGGGTCAGGAAGATCTCCTGGAGAAGGAAACAACAACCTGTGTCGGTATTCTTGCCTGGGAAGTCCCACAGACAGAGGCTACTGTCCATGGGCCACAAAAGAGCCGCTCACGACTCAGCAACTAAACAACAACAACAGTATGAATGGGGATTTGAGAGAAGAAATCCATCCACTCATCCATTCATTTCTTCATTTGCCAAATATCTCAAGAGGGCTAACTATGTGTCAAACAAAATGATGTTTTGTCCAGGTGTGAGATCAGGAAAGATTTTGAAGACAGACATGCAGCTGAGCATTATTTCAAAGGGTGAAGAGAACTTTAATTGTTGGACTCTGTGGCAGATAATTGACAAAACGTGGCCTGCAATTGATCCTAAAGCCCACTTTCTTTCCTATCTTGTCCTTCCTAACCATAGACTTGGGATGGCCACTTGATCTTGCTTTGACCAAGTGAATACAGAAGAATAATGCTGTGTCAGTTCGAAGTTTCAATCTCAAGAGGAACTTGCTTGCTTCTATTCTCTCTGAGCCAACCCATCCAGGCATGCATGCATGCTAAGTCGCTTCAGTGGTATCCGACTCTTCGCGACCCAATGGATTGTAGCCAGCCAGGCTCCTCTGTCCATGGGATTCTCCAGTCAAGAATACTGGAGTGGGTTGCCATTTCCTTCTCCACAGCATCTTCCTGACCCAGGAATTGGAGCTGCATCTCTTATGACTCCTGGATTGGCAGGTGGGTTCTTTACCACTAGTGCCACCTGGGAAGCCCCAAGGTAACCATACAAACAAGTATACGCCTGTCCACGGGATGATGAAACCTACGTGTCTCCTCACTCCTGATAATAGACACCCAGTTCCAGAAACAGAGAGACTAGCTATACAACTAGTCAGTAATCCCAGCTGAGACCAGAAGAGCCATCCAGGTCAGTTCATTCCAAATTTCTAACACAGAGAATCATGAAAGAAATAAATGAGTGTTGTTTCAAGCCACTAATTTTTGAAAGGGATTGCAATGCTGCGAAAACTTAATAATCAAACATCAGCTACCAGAGGGTAACTAATGTATGCAGGAGCACAGAGGCAGGAATTACGAAGAGAACTTCATGTCTATGAGAGGTCCAAAGTCCTCATTAGCACCGTTCAAGCTACAAATGATGGGAATCCAATTCAATCCAGTTTGAGGCAATAAGGAAATTTATCCGTTCTCATAGTTGGGAATTGCAAGGGATGAAACCAGCTTCAGAAATAATTGGATCTACATTTTCAAATGATGTCATCAAGACCCTATTCGTCCACACCCAGTGCTATTTTCATCTTGACAACCAAATGGTTACTATATTCTCTTCCTGTAGCGTGAAGAGGACCATAGGGAGCTTCAGGCTTCCACTGCCCACCCTGTTAGTTCCAGTATGACCCTCCCACCCTCAGTGTGCATACCGGACTTCTAACAGGGCTCTGATTTGCTCTGGCTGCCGAGGAGGTAGGGCAAAATTCACAAGACCACAGGGAGGAGGAAGAGTTTCCAAAATGAAAAGATGTATTCTATCACCAGAAAAGAAGTTTGGAAGAAAGACTGTGAGGAACTAAAATTAGCAGCCTTCCTCTTAGCTCATCATTTTTCAATGTCAGGCAATTAGAATGCCCATCTCCAGCTGATTGATATAATAAGTGAAGTATATGCGAAGTTTGTTGTATCATATAATAATACAGTCCTTTCTAGTCTTTTCTTTTTTTTTTATCGTGCTTCACAGATAGTACAGATTTTACAAATTGAAAGTTTGTGGCAAACTTGCTTATAGCAAGTTTATCAGCACCATTCTTTCCAAAAGCATCTCCTCACTTCCTATCTGTGTGTCGTATTTTGGTAACTCTTACAATAGTTCAAACCTTTCATCATTATTATATTTGTTATGGTGATCTGCAAACAGTTATCTCCAATGCTACCTCTGCAACTCACTGAAGGCTGAAGTAAGGGTTAGCATTTTTTAAAGTATGTACATTAGTTATTTTTTTAG
The DNA here is from genome assembly GCA_006410935.1 of Redunca redunca. Taxonomy (NCBI): domain Eukaryota; kingdom Metazoa; phylum Chordata; class Mammalia; order Artiodactyla; family Bovidae; genus Redunca; species Redunca redunca. The sequence goes on from SJYQ01001715.1 coordinate 21,081, forward strand.
GCATAATGCTGTTTCAACTTAATAAATTGTGGTATAATGTAAACATAATTTTTATGTGCACTAGGAAACAACAACAAAAAATTGTGTCACTTGCTTTATTGAGATAGTCACTCTATTGCAGGGGTCTAGAACCAAACCCAAAGTATCTTCTAGGCATGGCTGTAAAGGAGACTCAGTGTTGGCTTTAGAAAAGTCTGTCAGTTTCATGGTACTGTGCTGTTTGGCCCCATTTCTCCCCATGATGCTGGTGTTTTCCCTCCTCTTTTGTCTTTAACCTGACATTCCTCATGATAGCAACACTGACCAGAGCACCTCCCAGCCTCACCTCTCTGAGTTACGGAATCCAGAGAAAGAGACAGAATTAATTTTGTCTACTAGCCTTGCAAGCAAAAATCCTAAGATTCAGTCTTCAATGACAGGTTTAAATCATACACCCAACTAGAAAACAATGACTGTGGTCCAGAATCACAGGGGGAACCACAATGGGGAGTGGAGAAATGGAAAATGAAAAGTCAGATAAACATGCTAATTGCTTCCACTACAGTCAGAATTGATGGGGAGTAAAACCCAGGAAAAGAGGATAAGAAATGAAGTTCTGGAACAAGGAGGGTCAAAGCCTGAAGGACTTTAAAGTCCACACTTAGAATTCCCTGAGTTAGTCTATACCTTCCTAGAATGCCTTTGAAATGCCAACACCAGGTGAACATGGATTATAGTTCACCCTCTGTCAGCCTTCATGCATGTCTTCATCCATCTCTCCAGCTAGCATATCTGTTGTTGTGTGTACCTATTGAAGCCAATAGACCGATGTACTGATGGCACCAGCTTCCCACATGACACAGCATTAAAGAATCTGTCTCCCAAGCAAGAGATGTGGGTTAAATCCCTGAGCTGGGAAAAATCCCCTGGAGAAGGAAATGGCAGCCCATTTCCTGCTTGGGAAATCCCATAGGTTTCCATGGGATTGCAAAAGAGTTAGACAGGACTTAGCAACAACAAGAACAACTGATGGTAGGAACTCACAGTCCAGTAGAGAAACATATACTTAACAGAGTGTTTGGAATAATTAGCAAAAGTGCAGAGTTTTTTGTGTGTGATTGTATTCTGTTTATATTCTGGGAAGGGTAAGAGTCAATGGGACTGTAACATAAATTTATGGCAAATGTGCCCCCAAAATGTCAGAGATAAGGTCTATGATTGATTGGTGAAGTTAAGATTCACCTCTTGGCTTGATTTGCATAATTTTCTACTTAACTTATATGCAGAGTACATCATGAGAAACACTGGGCTGGAAGAAGCACAAGCTGGAATCAAGATTGCCGGGAGAAATATCAATAACCTCAGATATGCAGATGACACCACCCTTATGGCAGAAAGTGAAGAGGACCTAAAAAGCCTCTTGATGAAAGTGAAAGAGGAGAGGGAAAAAGTTGGCTTAAAGTTCAACATTCAAAAAATGAAGATCATGGCATCTGGTCCCATCACTTCATGGGAAATAGATGGGCCAACAGTGGAAACAGTGTCAGACTTTATTTTTTGGGCCTCCAAAATCACTGCAGATGGTGACTGCAGCCATGAAATTAAAAGACACTTACTCCTTGGAAGGAAAGCTATGACCAACCTAGACAGCATATTGAAAAGTAGAGACATTACTTTGCCAACAAAAGTCCGTCTAGTCAAGGCTTTGGTTTTTCCAGTGGTCATGTATGGATGTGAGAATTGGACTGTGAAGAAAGCTGAGCACCAAAGAATTGATGCTTTTGAAGTGTGGTGTTGGAGAAGACTCTTGAAAGTCCCTTGGACTGCAAGGAGATCCAACCAGTCCATTCTGAAGGAGATCAGCCCTGGGATTTCTTTGGAAGTAATGATGCTAAAGCTGAAACTCCAGTACTTTGGCCACCTCATGCGAAGAGTTGACTCATTGGAAAAGACCCTGATGCTGGGAGGGATTAGGGGCAGGAGGAGAAGGGGACGACCCAGGATGAGATGGCTGGATGGCATCACTGACTCGATGGACATTAGTTTGAGTGAACTCCGGGAACTGGTGATGGACAGGGAGGCCTGGCGTGCTGTGATTCATGGGGTCACAAAGAGTCGAACACAACTGAGAGACTGAACTGAACTGACTGAACTGAACTGAATTTTCAAACACCTTATAAAGTTGAGCTTATTATCAGGGTAGCTGGTGAGAAAATGGAAGCTCAGGGAAGTGAAGTAACGTGCCTCAAAACACTGAAGCAAAAATAAGAAATTAATTCTGACTGAATGTAAAGCATGTGATTCCAATTACGACCTTAGATACCACTTTGTATTGGGATCTCAGATCTTCAGAGATATTCCAGTAACACATATTCACTTGGCCTTAAAAAAATAAGGCAAAAATACTTCAAATATCTGTGCCATATGTTATAGCTTTTCTAATGGTTTCTCCATTATTTTTTGTGTTGGGATGAAGTTGCTGCTTATTCCTTTGTCATGAGCCACTTTGGCTATACCTTTCTGCTTCCAATGGAATAATTTTTTCAGGGAATAATTTTTTCACCCTATCCTCTGATACCTGCTTATTCTGCAGTGGATCAACTTTGATGTGGAAGCTAATTTTCTTTTTCCATCTGGATTTCTAAAAAGATTAATGAAACAAAAAAATAGTCTAAAGACAGCATTGTATGTGGGTAAATGACTTTGTTGAAGAATCAGGTGATAAAAGGGATTTTTTTGCACGCATGCACAGACTTGATCCACCTTGCACGTTTCTTGGTCTCCCTTTGTCCCCTTTATTCTCTCTCTGCCTATCTTCTTCATTTCTCATTTTTTACCTTCACTCTGTCCAGATGAGTTTGGTTGTTTCTTTGTTTCCTAGGTTCTTATATGCCCATATCTTCAAGATGACATCAACCCTCCAGAAAGCTCTGCAAGGCATTTTCCTAAACAAAGACAGTCTTCTCTCTAAAAGGATTTCTGATGACAATTTAAAAAATATTTTTTCATCCTACTTATCTCCCCCAGGCTCAGATTAACAACATGACCCCTGACACACGGAGGCAGTGTGGGAGGTGATAGCCTGGGGTACTGAGACAGGCTGTAAGGGTAAAGTCCATGAAGTCAGTGAAGTGAGGCATTTTCTGTGAGCTGGAAAACCTTATTCTAGATGCACTCCAGTAGGCCCAACTCATCTTTCTGATATATCTGGTGGTGACGTCCTGCAGAAGCTGGGGGCAAGTCCATGTCTAATTGAGTCTGCACCTCTAACAAACAGTCCAGTGCAGTTCACAGTGTTCAGGAACTTACCAGATCGAAGTCCCAAAGAAAGTGAAAGTGAAGTCGCTCAGTCGGGTCCGGCTCTGCGACCCCATGGACTGTAGCCTATCAGGCTCCTCCATCCATGGGATTTTCCAGGCAAGAGTGCTGAAGTGGATTGCCATTTCCTTCTCCAGGGGATCTTCCAAGTAAGATACAATTATTACATAAAATGTAAGCTAAATAACTCTTTTTCTTAT
>SJYQ01001715.1:24679-51864 GCA_006410935.1 Redunca redunca
TTTATTTATTTTATTGAAGTATAGTTGATTTACAATGTTATATTAGTTTCAAATGTACAACAGAGTAATTTGATATTTTTGTAGATTACATACCATTTAAAGTCATTATAAAATATTGGTATATTCTCTATGATGAACATTAATTGTTGCATTTTAATTTATTTTATACCTCTTCTGTACATGTTATTACCCTTGCCCTATTTTGCCAGTCTCCCTGTTCCCTCCTCCTTGGCAAACTAGCTTGTATCTGTGAGTCGGTTTCTGTTCTGTTATATTCGCTTGTTTTTTTTTTTTTTTGTATTTCACATATAAGTGAAAATACACAGCATTTGTCTTTCTCTGATTTGCTTCAGTAAGCATAAAACCCTCCAGCTCCATCAGTGTGCAATTGTATATATATAGATCTTATTCATCCATGTATCTGTTGATGGACACTTAGGTTGCTTCCATATCCTGGCTATTGTAAGTAATAATACAATCATTGGGGCACATATATCTCTTTTAATTAAGGTTTTCTCTGTTGTTTTTTTTTTTGATATATATCCAGTCATGGAATTATTGGATTATATGGAAATTCTATTTTTGTTTGAGGAATCTCTATAACATTTACCTTAGTGGCTTACATTCCCCACAAAAGTGAACAATATTTCCATTTCTCCTCCTTTCTGTGTAAGGACAGGAGACCCCTTCTCCTGTCCTTTTGACTATTGCCGTTTTGACAGCTGTGAGGTGATATCTCAGTGTGGTTTGGATTTGCGTTTCTCTAATGATTAATGATGTTGAGCATCTTTTCATGTGCCTGTTGGCCTTCAGTATGTCATCTTTGGAAAAGATATGTTCAGGGGGGTATTTTGCTCATTTTTAATTGGGTTGTTTGCTTTCTTGATTTTGAGTTGTAAGAGCTCTTTATATTTTGATATTAACCATTTATCAGACATAACATTTGCAAATATCTTCTCCCATTCAGTAGGTTGCCTCTCTGTTTTGTTGATGATTTCTTTCACTGTGCAAAAACTTTTAAGTTTAATTAGGTCTCATTTGTTTATTTGGCTTTTGTTTTCCTTGACTGAGAAGACATATCCAAAAATATTGCTAAAACCTATATCGAAGAGTGTATTGCCTATGTTTTCTTCTAGGAGGTTAGGTTTCCAGTCTTACATTTCGGTTTTTAATCCACTTTAAATTAACTTTTGTATATGGTATTATAAAATGTTCTAATTTCATTCTTTTACATGCAGCTGTCCAGGTTTCCCAACACCACTTATTGAAAAGAATGCCTTTTCCTCATTTTCAGTTCAGTTCAGTTCAGTTCAGTCGCTCAGTCGTATCCAACTCTTTGCGACCCCATGAATCGCAGCACGCCAGGCCTCCCTGTCCATCACCAACTCCTGGAGTTCACTCAGACTCGCATCCATCGAGTCAGTGATGCCATCCAGCCATCTCATCCTCTGTCGTCCCCTTCTCCTCCTGACCCCAACCCCTCCCAGCATCAGAGTCTTTTCCAATGAGTCAACTCTTCTCATGAGGTGGTCAAAGTACTGGAGTTTCAGCTTCAGCATCATTCCCTCCAAAGAAATCCCAGGGCTGATCTCCTTCAGAATGGACTGGTTGGATCTCCTTGCAGTCCAAGGGACTCTCAGGAGTCTTCTCGAACACCACAGTTCAAAAGCATCACTTCTTTGGCACTCAGCCTTCTTCACAGTCCAACTCTCACATCCCTACATGACCACAGGAAAACCCATAGCCTTGACTAGATGGACCTTAGTTGACAGAGTATTGTCTCTGATTTGAATATACTATCTAGGTTGCTCATAACTTTTCTTCCAAGGAGTAAGCATCTTTTAATTTCATGGCTGCAGTCACCATCTGCAGTGATTTTTGAGCCCCCAAAAATAAAGTCTGACACTGTTTCCACTGTTTCTCCATCTATTTCCCATGGAGTGATAGGACCAGATGCCATGATCCTCATTTTATGTTTTTGCTTACACTGTTGTAGACTAATTGACCTTATTATGCATGAGTTTATTTCTGAACTCTTTATCCTGTTCCATCGACCTATGCATGTTTTTGTACCAGTACCATAGTATAGCTTTGTAATATATAATCTGAAGCCAGGAAATGTGACATTTTCATCTTTTTTTTTTTCATTTTTCTCATATACAGTCTGTGGTTCCATACAAATTTTAAGGTTATTTTTCTACTTCCGTGAAAAACGTCGTGGGTACTTAGGTAAATATTGCATTAAATTTGTAGATTGCTTTGGGTAGTTTTGACTTTTAACTGTATTGATTCTTTCAATCCATGAACATTGGATATCTTTTCATTTCTTTGTATCATCTTCTGTGTCCTTCTTCAGTGTTTTATAGTTTTCAGAGTATTGGTTTTTCACTTCCTTGTTTAGGTTTACGCAGTTGTTTTATTCTTTATGATGCAACTTTAAATGAAATATTTTTTGCTTTCTCTTTCTAATAGTTAATTACTAGTGTATAGAAAAGCAACAGAGTTCTATAATATTGAATCCTGCAACTTTACTGAATTCATTGATTAGTTCTAATGATTTTTTGGTGGAGACTTTAATCCGCCTGCCAATGCAGGAGATGTGGATTTGATCCCTGGGTCAGGAAGATCTTTTGGAGGAGGAAATGGCCACCTATTACAGTATTCTTTGCCTGGAAAATTCCATGGACAGAGGACTCTGGCGGACTATGATCTAATGGAGTTGCAAAGAGTTGGACACAGCTAAGCACACTACTCACATGCGTTCAGCTTTCCTATATATAATGTCATGTCAACTGCAAATAGTGACAGCTTTACCTCTTTCTTTCTAGTTTGGGTGACTTTGATCTCTTTCATGTTGCCTTGTGGCTAGGGAGTTTAATGCTGTGTACGTTAAATAGAAATGGAGAGAGTGGGCATCGTTTCTTTTTTTCTGATTATATAGGAAAAGTTTACAGTTTTCAACACTGAGTAGAATGTTAGCTATAGGTTTGTCCTAAATGAACTTTATTAAACTGATATATAGTCTCTCTAGACCAACTTTGTTGAAAGTGTTTATGATGAATGGATATTGAATGTTGTCAATATTTTTGAGTGAATCTATCAAGATAATCATGTGATTTTTATCCTTTGGGTTTGTTAATGTGATTTGTTACATTGATTGATTTGCAGATATTGATTCATTCTTGCAGGGCTTTAATGAAAACCACTTGATCGTGGTGTGTGATGCTTTTCATATATTATTGAATAGTCTTTGTTAATATTTAGTTGGTGATTTTTTTTCATTATATTCATCAGAGTTATTAGCCTGTGTTTTTTTCTGTACTGTGTTTTTCTGGTTTTGGCATCATGGTAATGGTTAGCCTTGTAGAATGAGTTTTAAAATGTTCCTTGTCCTTCAATTTTTTGAAATAGTTTGAGAAATATAATTATTAACTCTTCTTCTTTGGTAAAATTCCCTTGTGAAGCTGTCTGGTCCTGGGCTTTTCTTTGTTAGGAATTTTTTGATCACTGGTTAAATNCCTTTATCAAAGATAAGGTGTCCATAGGTGTGTGGGTTTATCTCTTTAGATGGAAATTCAGATTGTTTATTTGAGATTTTTTATTGTTTCCTTATTGATTTTCTGTCTGGATAATGTGTCCATTCATATAAGTGAGGTGTTAAAGTTCCATAATACTATTTTATTATTAATATTGTCAGCTTTTTCATTTATGTCTGTTAATATTTATTTAACGTATTTAGGCACTCTTATATTAGAGAAATATATGCTTACAAATTTTATCTCCTCTTCTTGTATTGATTCATTTATCATTATTTTGAGTTTGCCAAAAAGTTCATTTGGGTTTTCCCATGAACTTTTTGGCCAACACAATGTAATGTCCTTCTTTGTCTTTTATTATAGACTCTGTTTTAAAATCTATTTTGTCTGATATGACTATTGCTTCCTTACTGTTCATTTCCGTTTACATGGGATATCTTTTTCCAACCCCACATTTTCAATCTGTGTATGTCTGCAGGTTTGAAATGAGTCTGTTGTAGGCAGCATTGAGATAGATCTCATTAATCCAGTCAGCCACTGCATGTCTTTTGATGAAATATTGTACTCCTTTGATATTTAAACTAATTATTGAGAGGTATGTACTTATTGCCATTTTATTATTTATTTCTGGTTGGTTTTGTAGTTGTTCTTCTCTATTCTTTTGCTTTTCTTTTAGTCTCTTCCCTTGTGATGTGATGATTTTCTTTGGGTTTATTTGTGCTTCTTTCTCTTTAGGTTTTGTGTATATCTTATAGGTTTTTGATTTGTGTTTCCCATGGAGTTCATAAAGGCTGACCTATATCTACCTGTTCTAAACAAGTAGATAGTCATTTGAGTTCAAACACATTCTCAAAGCTCTGTATTTTTCACTCTAACCCCCACATTTTGTTTTCCATATACAGGGTTTTGTACACTCATGTTCATAGCAATGCATTCACAGTAGCCAAAGGGTTGAAACAACTGAAATGTTCCCAATGTATGAATGAATAAACAGAAATATAGAATATTATTTGGCCTTAAAATTAATAAGTTCTGACACATCCTACACTGTGAAGAGACTTCAGAAACATTATGCTAATTGAAATAAGCCACATGCAAAAGTAAAAATAATATATAATTCTATTTAGATGAAATTTCAGTTCAGTCACTCAGTCATTTCTGACTCTCTGTGACCCCATGGACTTCATCAGGCCAGGCTTCCCTGTCCCTCACCAACTCCCGGAGCTTACTCAAATTCATGTCTATTGAGTTGGTGATGCCATCCAACCATCTTATCCTCTGTTATCCCCTTCTCCTCCTGCCTTCAATCTTTCCCAGCATCAGGGTCTTTTCCACTGAGTTATTTCTTTGCATCAGGTGACCAAAGTATTGGAGCTTCAGCTTCAGCGTCAGTCCTTCCAAAGAATATTCAGGACCAATTTCCTTTAGGATTGATTGCTTTGATCTCCTTGTCCAAGGGACTCTCAAGAGTCTTCTCCAACACTACAGTTCAAAAGCATCAACACTTCAGAGCTCAGCTTTATTTATAGTCCAACTCTCACATCTATCCATGACTACTGGAAAAACTAGAGCTTTGACTAGACAGACCATTGCTGGCAAAGTAATGTCTCTGCTTTTTAATATGCTGTCTAGGTTAGTCATAGCTTTTCTTCCAAGGAGCAAACTCTTTTAATTTCATGGCTGCAGTTTCACATGCATCTGCAGTGATTTTGGAGCCGAAAAGATAAAGTCTGCCATGGTTTCCGTTGTCTCCCCATCTATTTGCCATGAGGTGATGGGAGTCGATGCCATGATCTTCGTTTTCTGAATGTTGAGTTTTAAGCCAACTTTTTCACTTTCCTCTTTCACTTCATCAAGAGGCTCTTTAGTTCTTCTTCACTTTCTGCCATAGGGTGGTGTCATCTGCATATATGAGGTTGTTGATATTTCTCCTGGCAATCTTGATTCCAGCTTCTGCTTCATCCAGCCCGCCATTTTGCATAATGTACTCTGCATAAAAGTTAAGAAATCAGGGTGACAATATACAGCCTTGATGTACTCCTTTCCCAATTTGGAACCAGTCTGTTGTTCCATGTCCAGTTCTAACTGTTGTTTCTTGACCTGCATACAGACTTCTCAGGAGGCAGGTCAAGATGGTATTCCCAGCTCTTGAAGAAGTTTCCACAGTTTGTTGTGATCCATACAGTCAAAGGCTTTGGCATAGTCAATAAAGCAGAAGTAGATGTTTTTCTGGAACTCTCTTGCTTTTTTGATAATCCAACAGATGTTGGCAATTTGATCTCTGATTCCTCTGCCTTTTCTAAATCCAGCTTGAACATTTGAAGTTCACAGTTCACTTACTTTTGAAGCCTGGCTTGGAGAATTTTGAGAATTTTGAGCATTACTTGGCTTGTATGTGAGATGAGTGCAATTGTGTGGTATGAACATTCTTTGGCATTGCCTTTCCTTGGGATTGGAATGAAAATTGAGCTTTTCCAGTCCTCTGGCCACTGCTGAGTTTTCCAAATTCGTTGGGATATTGAGTGCAGCATTTTCACATCATCTTTTAGGATTTGAAGTAGCTCCACTGGAATTCCATCACCTCCACTAGCTTTGTTCATAGTGATGCTTCCTAAGGCCCACTTGACTTCACATTCCAGGATGTTTGGCTCCAGGTGAGTGATCACACCATTGTGATTATCTGGGTCATGAAGATCTTTTTTGTACAGTTCTTCCATGTATTCTTGCCACCTCTTCTTAATATGTTATGCTCTGTTAGGTCCATACCATTTCTGTCCTTTATTGTGCCCATCTTTGCATGACATGTTCCCTTGGCATTTCTTGTTTTCTTGAAGAGATCTCTAGTCTTTCCCATTCTATTGCTTTCCTCTATTTCTTGGCATTGATCACTGAAGAAGGCTTTCTTATCTCTCCTTGCTATTCTTTGGAACTCTGCACTCAAATGGGTATACCTTTCCTTTTTTCCTTTGCCTTTTGCTTCTCTTCTTTTCATAGCTAGTTAGTTCTAAGGCCTCCTCAGACAACCATTTTGCCTTTTGCATTTCTTTTTCTTTAGGATGGTCTTTATCATTGCCTCCTGTACAACGCCATGAACCTCCACCCATAGTCTTCAGGTACCCAACCTATCAAATCTAATCCCTTGAATCTCTTTGTCACTTCCACTGTATAATCCTAAGGGATTTGATTTAGGTCATACCTGAATGTCCTAGTGGTTTCCCCTACTTTCCTCAATTTAAGTGTGAATTTGGCAATGAGGACTTCATGATCTGAGCCACAGTCAGCTCCTGGTCTTGTTTTTACTGACTGTCTAGAGCTTCTCAATCTCTGACTGAAAATAATATAATTAATGTTTTCAGTATTGACCATCTATGATGTCCATGTGTAGAGTCTTGTGTTGTTGGAAGAGGGTGTTTGCTATGACCAGTGTGTTCTCTTGGCAAAACTCTATTAGCCTTTGCCCTGCTTCATTTACATTTCAGTCCCTTATAATAAAAAGGACATCTTTTTTGGGTATTAGTTCTAGAAAGTCTTATAGGTCTTCATAGAACCATTCAATTTCAATTTCTTCAGCATTACTGGTCAGGGCATAGACTTGGATTACTATGATACTGAATGATTTGCCTTGGAAATGAACAGAAATCATTCTTTCATTTTTGATATTGTATCCAAGTACTGCATTTTTGACTCTTTCATTGACTATGATGGCTACTCCATTTCTTCTAAGGGATTCTTGCCCACAGCAGTAAATATAAGGGTCATTTGAGTAAATTCACCCATTCCAGTCCATTTTAGTTTGCTGATTCCTAAATTATCAATGTTCACTCTTGCCATGTCCTGTTTGACCACTTCCACTTTACATTGATCCATGTACCTAATGTCCCTATGCAATATTGCTCTTTATAGCGTTGGACTTTACTTCCATCTCCAGTCACAACCACAACTGGGTGTTACTTTTACTTTGGCTCCATCTCTTCTTTCTTTCTGGAGTTATTTCTCCACTGTTCTCCAGTAGCATATGGGGCACCTAGCGACCAGGGAGTTCACCTTTCAGTGTCCTATCTTTCTGCCTTTTCATGCTGTTCATGGAGTTCTCAAGGCAAGAATACTGAAGTGGTTTGCCATTCCCTTCTCCAGTGGACATCATTTTGTCAGAATCCACCATGACATGTCCATCTTGGGTGGACCTACACAGCATGCCTCATAGTTTCATTGAGTTAGACAAGCTGTGGTCCATGTGATCCATTTGATTAGTTTTCTATGTCTATTGTTTTCATTCTCTCTGCCCTCTGATGGAGAAGGTTAAGAGGCTTATGGAAGCTTCCTGGTAGGAGAGAGTGACTGAGGGGGAAACTGGGTCTTGTTCTGATGGTACCTAGAGCATTCAAGTTCATGGAAAACTAATGTAAAATAGTTACCAGGGATTGAGGAAAGGGGAGAATGAAGAGTTATTGTTGAGTGGGTATAACATTTTAGTTTGGAAAGATCAAAAGTTCTTGAGATGGATGGTGATGATGGCTATATAGCAGCATCAGTGCATTATTTCCACATAACTGTACACTCAAAAGTGGCTCAAATGGTGAAACTTATGTTCTGTATTTTTTATTATAATAAGAAATCAAACTAACATAAATAGTAACATGACCTGTTTGGTAAGTCACTCATACAAGATGAGCATTGCAGGCAGCATTCAGTGCCTTGTGAATATGACATCTCACACATACCACAGTCCTACAAGGGGGTATATCAGCCATGCTACAATCAAGAGATAGAAGTTACCCCAGCTACTTAGAATCAGAAAATTTAATATGAAAAATTGTTAGTCATAATATGGAGAACTGAAAAGGAGAAAAGGGGATTTAAAAAAAAGTATGATTGAGGTATCTCTCCTAAGCCAATGGCCAAAGGAAGGAGGTTAGAATTATTAAAATGGAGCAGCTTGTGTTATAGGCTCCCCAGAGCTGGGATCCAGGCCTTTGATTAGGTACCACTGACCAGCAGTGGATGGAATCTCTGAGAGTGTATGTAAGACTGTTTCTGAGAATGGGGGGGAAACTGCAATCAACGGCTGCTATGTGAACAAACTCTCCAGCCAGGGCAAGTAAGTGTTGCTGAGTTACACTAAAAGGGAAAAGAACAAAATGGGATGGATCTTGTCTTTTCTTCCATCTCTTGTCACGGTGCCTCCCTCCACCACCCCTACCCTTAGCTGTTCAGTTGCTAAGTCATGTCCAACTCTTTGCAGCCTCATGGACTGCAGCATGCCAGGCTTCCCTGTCCTTCACTATCACCCGGAATTTGCTCAAAATCATGTCCATTGAGTCGGTGATACCATCCAACCATCTCATCCTTTGTCACTCCCTTCTCCTACTGCTATCAATCTTTCCCAACATCAGGGTCTTTGCCAATGAGTGGCTCTTTGCATCAGGCGGCCAAAGTATCGGAGCTTCAGCTTCAGCATCAATCCTTCCAATGAACATTTAGGGTTGATTTCCTTTAGGATTGACTGGTTTGATCTCCTTGATGCCTGACGGACCCTCAAGAATCTTCTCCAGCCCCACAGTTCAAAAACATCAATTCTTCAGCACTCAGCCACATTTAAAGTCCAACTCTCATATCCATACATGACTACTGGAAAAACCATACCTGTAACTAGACCAACCTTTGTCAGCAAAATGATGTCTCTGCTTTTTAATATGCTGTCTAGGTTTTCATAGCTTTTCTTCCAAATGTCTTTTAATTTTGTGGCTGTGGTCACCATCCATGGTGATTTTGGAGCCCAAGAAAATAAAAGCTGCCAGTGTTTCCACTTTTTTTCCCCATCTACTTGCCATGAAGTGATGGGACCAGATAACATAACACAATCTTAGTTTTTTAAATGTTGAGGTTTAGGCCAGCTTTTTCACTCTCTTCTTTTACCCTCATCAAGAGGCTCTTTAGTTCTTCTTTACTTTCTGCTATTAGAGTGGTGTCATCTGCATATCTGAGTTTGTTGATATTTCACCTGGAAATCTTGATTCCAGCTTGAGCTTTATTCAGCCCAGCATTTCACATGATGTACTATGCATGTAAGTTAATTGAGCAGGGTGACAATAGAAGGCAAAAAACTAAACAAAACACATGTTGTGTACAATACAGAATAAAGGGTTGAAATAGTTTAAGAACTAGTATAATTTGTAACTTTATTATTTTACAAATACTAAAACTAAGATCTGGAGAGACTTGATAGCTCCATAGGTAACACAGTCAGTTGATGGAAATTCAGTGTATGAATTCAATACTTTTTTAATGGAAAGTATGTCTTTCCCAACGCACGATCTTGCTTTATTGATTAAGTTTTTCATTTCTATTATTAATTTTTTTAATTCCGTTCTTGAGAGTCTTCCAGATGTCAAGCACTATGCTTGCTGCTAGAACAGCAACGTCTAATATCAAATGGAAGAGCCTAGCTTGTCGGATCAGGAATGCAGAAAGTGACTAGATGGTCATAGCCAAATGGCCAAGTATCGAGTATGCTATGGCGGATGCCAGGGTACTTTATCTAGAAAGGTCAGGGGAGATGCCAAGAAGAACAGCTTGACTTTGTGACACCATTGTTATTGTCCTCATCGCGCACTGTGGCAATTGAGGGAAAGTGGGCACTTCCTTAGAAGATTGGCAGCATGATCACAGCTCTTTAAGAAATCCCAGTTCCTGTACGCTTCAAAGATGAAACCGATTAACTCAGCACAGCACAGGGGCCAATCTATGAAGCTTTCCTGCAAGAGTGGATGTTACTTCATTTGCCACAAGCCCGAGAGAGCTGACCTTTCTACAGAAATGGACAAGGATTAGAGGTCAGGGATTTTGTTTAAGTGGGACACCTTTGAAGTCCTTAAATTTCAGGAGATGAAAAGAGGTGCTCAGAGGCCTATCTTCTGGGCCTTGCCTTTGATTCCCAGACAAGTATATAAGAAATAAGATCATTGTGTCAGAACACAAATTCTTATTTCTAGGAAATTCCAAAGAGACTGATTTCTCCCTATATTTTAAGGCAAAGCAAGAGAACTTAACCTTTTTCTATCCTCTGCTTATTTATAGGGTTGATTGACAACAATTCAAAGAACTGTCTCAATTTTTTTTTTTTCTCTTTTTTCACTTTGATGTGTTAAAATGAAATGCTGTTTACTTAATACTGGTTACATGAGATTCTTTGCCAAGAATTTTACATACAGGTGCATGTGTGCTAAGTCACTTCATTCCTATCTGATTCTTTTCAACCCTGTGGACCATAGCCTTCCAGGCTCCTCTGCCCATGGGATTCACCAGGCAAAAATACTGGAGTGGGTTGCCAAGCCTTCCTCTAGGGCGTCTTCTCAACCCAAGGATCGAACCCACATCTCTTGTGCCTCCTGCATTGGCAGGTAGGTTCTTTACCACTAGTGCCCCTTGGGAAGCCCAACTTTATATATATATATTAGCTCATTTATTCTCAAAGTGCAATATGACAGAAAATATGACTCAGAGAAAACAAGTAACTTCACCAAAGTCACACAGCTAAGAAAACCCAGGTTAAGCCTAACTAGTGGGATAAACTGTCTTTCACTGAAATGAATTGCTTTTCCTACCCACAAGACAATTGTGAGTAGTTTGCCACCAAAATAATGCCATTTGAGGAATAAAAATATTCAGACACAGATATGTTTTCCATCAGTCTTTGCTTGTTCTTGAAGTTCCAATAATTTTAAATAATTCAGTCAGCACATACTTTGTGTCTATTGTCTATGTGGCTTTGTTCTTAGCATTAGAGGTGCCAAATAAAACAGTTAAATCTAATCCCTGTTATCATGAAGCTCACAGTCTAACTTACCAGTCATTTTGACCACAGAGCAAGCCAGAGGGATCGATCCATGACTTGAATCCCAGACCTGCCACTGAAAAATAACCCTTTTGATAGACTAAAAGGGTCAAACTTTAATGATAAAAGGAAAAGGTCTTCAATGTTTCCTTCTTCCTCATGGGCTGTTTCCTACCTGAGACAACAGGAGACCAGGTTCAGCTGCGGGCTTCCCAGTGGTGCTGGTGGTAAAGAGCCCACCTGCCGACGCAAGACATGCAGGAGACGCGCGTTTGATCCCTGAGTCAGGAAGATGCCCTGGAGGAGGGCATGGCGACCCACTCCAGTGTTCTTGCCTGGAGAATCCCGTGGACAGAGGAGCCTGGCGGGCTGCAGTCCGTGGGGTCACAAAGAGTCGGGCAGGACTGAAGCGAGTTGGCACTCGTGCAGGTGCAGTTTTACTAGGGTGATGTTTTAGCTTTGCTGAGGTGAAAGCATTTCACCCCACAGGAAGAACATATGAGAACTGAGTTGTGCAGTTTACCTGGGAGAAGCAAAAAAAGAAAGCTTTTTAAAAATTATTTGTTTATGTCATATTATCTCATCAGCAAAGTACAAATTATTTGAAGCAGCCACTGCTTAACCAGGAATAAGGAATGAGGATGTGATGGTCTCAATGCCCTGTCCAGCCTAGCAAAGAGGCACGCGGACGCCCAGCTATAGACATCACAGAGACACCCTCACACTCCTTTCAACCTCCATTCTCCATATACAGAGTTTGAGATTCAAGGAAATTAAGAAATGACTCAAAGACCACAGGCCACACAGGATGAAACTCCATGTTTTCCACCCTGCAAAGCAGTGTTCCCTCCTTTACAACATTCCAACACAAAGGACCACTCCTCAGAACCCCCCTTGACACAGAAGATGCATTTATATAAACATTAAAAAGTAGTATCTGCAGAGTCCACACCAATCCATCTTTTAAATCTTGCTTTTCATGGTGTTATTATGGGAGCACGCTTCATGAAGAGCTCTCTGTAGATGCTATTACCCCGCACGGCGGCTTTGGAAAGTGGGCTGAAGAAGCTGTGAGTTTGTGCAACAGCACATGTTAACATGAGTTATAATATGTCAGGGGCCCTGTGTTAACGATCAGAGAACCTATTCAGCTCCTTTAAGGTTAATCAACTCAGCATTTGTGCCAGGTGTAATGTCTAATTAAAATGATGGACGGGTGGAGAATGCCTCCAGGCAGAGGGAGGAGATGGCACAAAGAGGGAGCACCCGTGCCATATTGGTTTGGAAAAATCAATAAGAGGAGCTCATTTTATCCCAGTGTTATCTGTGCATTTGCCATTCAGTGGGCTCATTTGAAAAAGTGCCAACTGGCTGATGAGTAGGCTCAGCAGTGCTGTGCTTTTCAGCACTTAAGGATGCTCTGGTTGGAGGAAACTCAGCAGTGGCCCAGGATGTCTCTGGAGGGGACCAGAGAGAGGAAGTAGGGCCAAGGGAATCCAAAAAGGCATTTCGGGTTCCACTTTGAACCACTAAGTCTGAGAGGTGGGAGGAAGCTAGTAAAAAGAGCTACCAAAAGACCAGGAAAATCTGAGTTTGAGCTCCAGCTTTGTTATTAAATAGATTCTTAACCTTAGGGAATTATTTTGAGCTCTCTACTTTACATCTGCAAATGTGCGTAATCATAACATTAGCTGCTCTGTGAATACCTAAGATTGTTGCAAGGATTAGAAGAATTTTTAGTGTGAAAATTAGTTAATAATATACCGATTTTAAATATATATTTTAATATGTACATGTATTTTTTCCTACAATTCGGTATTTATTAACCTGTTTAATACCCTTTGGGGGAAGTCTGCTACAGAGTCAGCACTATTCCAGCACTAGAGAAGCAAGAAGAAACAAAAAGTGAGTGCTCCAAGAAAGCAGAACATCTAAAGGAGGAGAAGGTATCTCACAGATACTGACTAGGGTCTATTTTTGTTTAGCCAAATCACTTTTTTTCCTTTTTCTTAGAAAAACCAACTCTAGGCAGAAACCCCCTGGAAAGGCATTTGCAAAGAGAATAGGCAGGCAATCAAGGCGTATGAAAGAAAGATTAGAAGCCAAAGCTTCCAAGGTAACTAGATCATCTTATTCAAACCACAATTGATGCACTTAATGGTGGCAAAACGTGTGCCGCGGCAACACGTGCCGTGCGGGCTGCGCTGTCGCTGCAGTCCTGTTCAAGTCTTTGCTACCCCTTGCACGGTAGCCCTGCAGGCGCCTCTGCCATGGGATTCTCCTGGCAAGGACACTGGAGTGGGTTGACCGCAGTGTGGAAGGATAGCTAAGTATCCACGAACAGTAAGCCGAACTCAAAACGACCTAACTTTAATAGTAAACATAGCAGCAGTTGAGCACTACAGCTGACCTAAGACATCACCAATGACACAATGATACCTCTTTCCAAAACTCTGGAGACTCTAGTTGTCCAGGTGTGCTCACGTGCACAGGAGACCTTCAGCACTGCCGGGGGCGCATGACACTGGATAGCTTTACAGAGCAATTAGAGTCCTCTGCAAATTTCAGCCTGGTACTAGCTTTTAATTTACTAACATCAAATATTGGCGACCTTCATTGTACTTCTGAGATAATTCATAAATCAAAAACCTTGAAAACTGTGAAACTGTTAACTCTTCCCCTTGACAGAAAGAATGAAAATGACATTTTATCTTAGCTTACACCCACCAGTACTTCTGTAGCCCACCAATGAGTTTTACCAACTAAGTTATCCGGGAGGCCTCCACCAATGGGTTGGGTACCATAATTTGACAGACATAGTAGAATGATAGAAAGATCATCATAATAGATAGATAGAATGATAGATAGAATGGAATTATATAGGTTTTTTTGGGAAATGGTTCTATAATCTTAATTTGAGCACTTCCTCATTAAATCATGGAATTACCTATACCACTGCTAGAGAACCCTGCGAAGCTACAGTTTGTTGATTATTCTGTTTGTAATTTATATATACTTTCATTATGAGACTTTGATTAGAGGCCTATGATTTGTCACTTATTTGCTATAGATTATTAGAGATAAACATTAATTAGGAAATGCCTTCATTTGGCGTATGGGGTCCATGGAAAAAAAACTATTTCAAGTATCACATCACAGACTCAACCTCTGTGTCTTAGACTCTGTGTAATTGACATCTGACATTTTGGCACAACGTAATAAACTGTGGAAAATTCTGAAAGAGATGGAAATACCAGACCACCTGACCTGCCTCTTGAGAAACCTATATGCAGGTCAGCAAGCAACAGTTAGAACTGGACATGGAACAACAGACTGGTTCCAAATAGGAAAAGGAGTACCTCAAGGCTGTTTATTGTCACCCTGCTTATTTAACTTCTATGCAGAGTACATCATGAGAAACACTGGGCTGGAGGAAGCACAAGCTGGAATCAAGATTTCCAGGAGAAATGTCAGTAACCTCAGATATGCAGATGACACCACCCTTATGGCAGAAAGTGATGAGGAGCTAAAAAGTTGGCTTAAAGCTCAACATTCAGACAACGAAGATCATGGCATCTAACCCTGTCACTTCATGGGAAATAGATGTGGAAACAGTGGAAACAGTGGCTGACTTTATTTTGGGGGGCTCAAAAATCATTGCAGATGGTGACTGCAGCCATGAAATTGAAAGACGCTTACTCCTTGGAAGAAAAGTTATGACCAANAGTCCATGGGGTCACAAAGAGTTGGAAGCGACTGAGTGACTGAACTGACTGACTGACTGAAGCTAGTTAGAAGTGGATACTCACAAATGGGTTGTTCTCAAAAGAAGCCACTTACAGAGTCCCTTGAAATTCATGGGTCCCAACGAATAGCAGACTAAGATTCCAGTCCTCTTTATTTTAACCTAAACTTTGCTCAGGGTTCCATGACACTGCAGTTACTGTATAAAGTTGACAGTTATTATGAAAAAAATAAAGAGAGAGAAGTGGCTCATTTCAAGAAAACATGTCATTAGTCTCAAATAGAAGGGACTAAAAGTCCAGAGAAAATGGTATAGACAAAGGTCAATATGTTCATTCCTAGGGAAAACAGATAAAACTCTACAAGAGATACTAAGTTAATTTTAAAACATTAAAAAAAAAATCTTTTTGTGTGATGGGTTTATATGGGAAGAACCCAACATGATTATACATTGAATGAACAAGCAGTATTTAATCAGAGGATATGTACCTTTGTCCTTTTGCACCTTGAACCTTGCTGACTTTAAATGCTTTTTAAAGAAACAAATGTTTTAAACATTGAAAAATGACTGTAAGAATGATTTTTAGTAAAGTGGCAGAATCTAACCAACTGGCCATTAGTTACTACAGTTCTAACTAAGCATATTGGATAGCGCCTATTATGAGATGAGGTGGGAGGGAAACACACATAAAAGTTGACTAAGAGTTTCTTAAATATCTAACTGAATGCCATTTTCTTTGATGCTACAATCCTTAATTAGTTAAGTATATTATCTAGGTGGGTTTTAACAAAAAGTATAAAAATAGAGAAGGAACAAAAGAAGTAAAAGGAGGTAGGGAACAACAACCACCATCATTACCATAAAAAATAAAATTATTGAAACGAAATGATAAGCTTTATCAAGTGCCCACTGTGTGTCAACCACCAAAATAGCATTTTACCAATGCTATCCCAACTGATTCTCAAGATGCTGCCTTTAGAGTGAGGGATGCTACTCTGTATAGATGAGGACTTACGTGGTCCCATGTGTCTAGTATGGTATCATGTCAAGGAATGTGGCAACATTTGGAAATGTAAATTGAAAATTGGAAAGATGCCATAGCATCTGTTAACCTCTGAATGTTCTGTGAAAATGAAATAGCAATGTAAACCTCTGTATTGAAATATCTTGGCTTCTAAATAAACCTAAGCTGTACAGTGGATATTAGAACATTGGAACTGAGGTTCTTTGACTTCATTCTAAATGTTTGAGATGTCTTCACATATCTTAAATGATCTATCTTAATTTTACCATGAAATTACCTTCTGATCTTAACTAAATGCATGCCACTGTATACAATCCATAGTACATTTGCAACGGAATACAATCCATTGCATATTTGCAATGGAATCATTGCAAACATACAAAAGATGAAATGTGCTCTATTACATAACAATAACAAAAGTCCCCTTGAACTTTCTGAATTAATGGAACTGGAAAAGACTTGAAGAAAGAGA
Organism: Redunca redunca; assembly: GCA_006410935.1. NCBI lineage: Eukaryota > Metazoa > Chordata > Mammalia > Artiodactyla > Bovidae > Redunca > Redunca redunca. The sequence continues at coordinate 41,291 of SJYQ01001715.1, forward strand.
AGCTGAGGCCCAAATCTGTGGTGTCATTAAGAGTCATGTTTCCAACGTCCCATAAAGGGAAGAGGAGAGAGAATTAGCATCCTGGCATCAAACAAACTTAATTGTTATTTTATCATATTGCCCATGAACTATGCAATTTGGGGCTTTTATACCACTACTTTGAAAACCCTATATCTTAATATTTAAACTGGAATAAATCATAGCTGACCTGGTGTGTCTCTGAAAGAATCAAATGAAGCAAAAGATATACCAATGACTTCTGTTAGCAGGAAAACTGTTGAGCTCGTACAGCCAGGTTTTGTTCAATGCCCTGGAAAAGTCCAAGCAAAGAGTCAAAAATGACAAGGTACCATCACTGCCTTCAATTTCTTAGCAGCCAAGATTAATAGTAATAACAATAAATTAGAAGGCATCTGCAAGAACTTGTGAATTTTGAGAGTGAAGAGAAGGCAATGATTAACATTAACAGGTATATCAGAGGTGGCTTCAAATGAAATACATCATCTTGATGTGGCCAAGGTTGAAAACTAAGGAGGAGCCCAGTTTAGATCTGTGAGTCATTCGTAGCTAGAGAACACAAGTAAGATATCAAGAATGCACACTCTCACAGAATTAGCCAAGACTCCCCCTTTGCTTGTGAAGATTTGATTATGATATGTGGCACAATTATGACATGACTGGGAAAGTACATGGCATTTTACAAATTTGAGATTAGGTTGAAATTAATGAGGCACTACTTTTTCATTCTGGGGTCATCCTGGCCTTGAGACCTACTAATAAGGACATAGTGTTTAGAAGTGATCATGGAGGGGATCTGTGTACTCTTGCCATTCTGTTTTCAAAATTGGAGAAAATAGCATCATTTCTGATTGTACTTTATCTGAGGCAAAAGCCGGGGCAGTGAATAGAGAAGCAACATCTTTGCTTCTAATTGTACATTTCTTTTTGTTAATGCTTCAAAGCGAATGACATGAAAAGTCCTCTTTAATGGTGATGAGCAGACTTTTCCATTTGAAGGTGATGACCACACACATCCATAGCAAGATTATTCTTTATTTATGCTCACTGAGTTCTGCAGATAGAGAAATTGGCTAATTATCCACAAATTTTCATTCTTTATCTCCATAGAACTTTAATGAACAAGAATTGCCATTTACTCACTCATATTTCTGAAAAGGGAGCAACCTCTCCCTTTGGTGATTTCTCTCTCTCTCTCTCTCTCTCTGAAGTTCTCAGACTCAACAGTATAAGGAGAAATAAAATTCAGGCTGGTCCTCTTTTCATCATTCATCAGTTCTCTCTACTATGTCCCTAACCACAATCTTCTAAGTCAGACTTCTTGCCCTGATTTAGGAAGATGAAGCAGAAATATTTTGAAGTTTTTCTTTGTTGTATTGTCTACAGAGACCTGCCTTCGATGTAACTGGGAAATGCTCCACAGAAAGTAATCAAATCATCAAATACCCATTGAGGACAGCTATTACAAGGCAAAGAGCTTGACAAAATACCCCTTCACTAATTTCTGTCCTGAATTTTAAAGACCTTAGAAGCATTTGGCATCGGATTGCAACTTCTCTGCTGCTAAATGATCATCAACATTACCAGTGACAAGAGTTTATTATTGAACCGAAATGTTTTTTTTTTAGTCTACATCTTCATTTCAACTGCTGCTATCTTGAGGCAGGCCCATATTATCTGGCCCAGATAATATTACTTCTCTCTGGCCTCCCTGCCCCTACTAGTTCTCCTTCAGTGCTGGCTGAAATATTTAAGTGCAGACTTTATTTTGCCCTATTCTACACCAACAACTGTTCAGTGGTTTCCTTGTCTTTGTTCAGTTGCTATGTCATGTCCAACAATTTGCAACCCCATAGAATGCAGCATGCCAGGCTTCCCTGTCCTTTGCCATCTCCCAGAGTTTTCTCAAAATCATGTCCATCGAGTCAGTGATGCCATCCAACCATCTCATCCTCTGTCTCCCCCTTCTCCTCCATCCAATCTTCCAGCATCTGGGTCTTGTCCAATGAGTTGGCTCTTCACATCAAGTGGCCAAAGTATTGGAGCTTTAGTCCTTTCAATGAATATTCAGGGTTGATTTAACTTAGGATTGACTGGCATGATCTCCTTGCTGTCCAACATACTCTCAAGAGTCTTTTCCAGAACTACAGTTCAAAAGCATCAGTTTTTCAATGCTCAGCTTTCTTTATCGTCCAACTCTCATATCCATGCATGATTACTGGAAAAAGCATAGCATTGACTGTGTGGAACTTTGTCAGCAAAGTAGTATCTCTGCCTTTTAATATGCTGTCCAGGTTTCTCGTACTTTTCTTCCAAGGAACAAGTGTCTTTTAATTTCATGGCTGCAGTCACCATCCAAGTGATTTTTGAGTCCAAGAAAATAAAGTCTGTCACTCTTTCCATTTATTGCGGATCGTTTTGCCATGAAGTGATGGGGCCAGATGCCACGATCTTAGTTTTTTGAATGTTGAAATTTAAGCCAGCTTTTTTTACTCTCCTCTTTCACTTTCATCAAGAGGCCTTTTAGTTCCTCTTCACTTTCTGCCATTCGAGTGATATCATATGTGTATCTGAGGTTGTTGATATTTCTCCCATTAATCTTGATTGGGATTCAGCCTTGATATACTCCTTTCCCAATTTTGAACCAGGCTGTTGTTCTATGTTTTGTACTAACTCTTGCTTCTGGCCCTGCATACAGGTTTCTCTAGAAGGCAGGTAAAGTGGTCTGGCATTCCCATCTCTTTAAGAATTTTCCACAGTTTGTTGTGATCCACACAGTCAAAGGCTTCAGTCTAATCAATGAAGGAGAAGTAGATTTTTTTTTCTGGAATTCTCTTGCTTTTTCTATGATCTAATGGATGTTGGCAATTTGGTCTCTGGTTCTGCCTTTTCTAAATCCAGCTTGTACACCTGGAATTTCTCAGTTCATGTACTATTGAAGCCTCGCTTAAAGGATTTTGAGCATTACATTGCTAGATGTGAAATGAGCACAATTGTGCAGTAGTTTGAACATTCTTTGGCATTGCCCTTCTGTGGGATTGGAAAGAAAACTACATTTTCCAGTCCTTTAGCTATTGCTGAGATTTCCAAATTTGCTATAGCATAGTGAGTGCAGCACAATAACAGCATCATCTTCTAGGATTTGAAATAACTCCTATGGAATTCCATCACCTCCACTAGCTTTGCTCATAGTAATGCTTCCTAGGCAGAGGAACCAGAGACAAAATTGTTAACATCCACTGGATTGCTGAAAAAGCAAGAGAGTTCCAGAAAAACATCTATTTCTGCTTTATTGACTATGCCAAAGCCTTTGACTGTGTGGATCACAACAAACTGCTGAAAGTTCAGAAAGTGATGGGAATAGCAGATCACCTGACCTGCCTCTTGAGAAATTTGTATGAAGATTAGGAAGCAAAAGTTAGAACTGGACATGGAACAACAGACTGGTTCCAAATAGGAAAAGGAGTACATCAAGGCTGTATATTGTCACCCTGCTTATTTAACTTATATGCAGAGTACATCATGAGAAATGCTGGACTGGAAGAAACACAAGCTGGAATCAAGATTGTTGGGACAAATATCAATAACCTCAGATATGCAGATGACACCACCCTTATGGCAGAAAGTGAAGAGGAACTAAAAAGCCTCTTGATGAAAGAGAAAGAGGAGAGTGAAACAGTTGGCTTAAGGCTCAACATTCAGAAAAATAAGATCATGGCATCCTGGCCCATCCCTTCATGGCAAATAGATGGGGAAACAGTGAAAATAGTGGTGGACTTTATTTTGGGGGGCTCCAAAACGACTGCAGATGGTGAGTGCAATCATGAAATTAAAAGATGCTTACTCGTTGGAAGGAAAGCTATGACCAACCTAGATAGCATATTCAAAAGCAGAGACATTACTTTGCCAACAAATGTCTGTCTAGTCAAGGCTATGGTTTTTCCAGTGGGCATGTATGGATGTAGGTGTTGGACTATAAAGAAAGCTGAGCACCAAAGAATTGATGCTTTTGAACTGTGGTATTGCAGAAGACTCTTGAGAGTCCCTTGGACTGCAAGGAGATCCAACCAGTCCATCCTAAAGGAGATCGGTCCTGGGTATTCATTGGAAGGACTGATGTTGAAGCTGAAACTCCAACAGTTTGGCCACTTGATGCGAAGAGCTGACTCATTTGAAAAGACTCTGATGCTGGGAAAGATTAAAGGCAGGAGGAGAAGGGGATGGCAGAGGATGAGATGGTTGGATGGCATCACCGATTCAGTGGACATGAGTTTGGGTAAACTCTGGGAGTTCGTGATGGACAGGGAGGCCTGACATGCTGTTGTTCATGGGGTTGCAAAGAGTCGGACATGACTGAGTGACTGAACTGAACTGAATGCTTTCTAAGGCTCACTTGACTCCACACTCCAGAGTGTCTGGCTCTGGGTTGGTGACCACACCATGATTATCCATGTCATTAGGCCTTTTTTGTACAGTTCTTCTGTGTATTCTTGCCATCTCTTCTTAATGTCTTCTACTTCTATTTATAACATTTCTGTCCTTTATTGTGCTCATCTTTGCATAACAAATGCCTTGGTATCTCTAATTTTCTTTTTTTAATAATTTATTTATTTTAATTGGAGGTTAATTACTTTACAATATTGTATTGGTTTTGCCATACATTAACATGTATCTGCCACAGGTGTACACGTGTTCCCCATACTGAACCCCCCACCCTCCTCCCTCCCTGTACCCTCTGGGTTGTCCCAGTGCACCAGCCCCAAGCATCCAGTATCATGCATTGACCCTGGGCTGGTGACTCGTTTCATATATGATATTATACATGTTTCAATGCCATTCTCCCAAATCATCCCACCCTCTTCTTCTCCCACAGAGTCCAAAAGACTGTTCTATACATCTGTGTCTCTTTTGTTGTCTTGCATACAGGGTTATCGTTACCATCTTTTTAAATTGCCAGGACATCAAAACAAACTAGATGTTCATCAGCAGATGAATGGATAAGAAAGCTGTGCTACATATACACAATGGAGTATTACTCAGCCATTAAAAAGAATACATTTGAATCAGTTCTAATGAGATAGATGAAACTGGAGCCAATTATACAGAGTGAAGTAAGCCAGAAAGAAAAACACCAATATAGTATACTAACATATACTATATATGGAATTTAGAAAGATGGTAATGATGACCCTGTATGCGAGACAGCAAAAGAGACACAGATGTGTAGAATGGACTTTTAGACTCTGAGGGAGAGGGAGAGGGTGGGATGATTTGGGAGAATGGCATTGAAACATGTGTACTATCATGTAAGAAACGAATCGCCAGTCTATGTTCGATACAGGATATAGGATGCTTGGGGCTGGTGCACGGGGATGATCCAGAGAGATGATATGGGGTGGGAGGAGGGAGGGGGGTTCATGATTGGGAACTCATGTACACCCATGGTGGATTCATGTCAATGTATGGCAAAACCAATACAGTATTGTAAAGTAAAGTAAAAATAAAAGTTTAAAAAACAAATAAATAAAAATTAAAAATACTATATCATCCAGCAATTCCACTTCTGGATATTTATCCAGAGAAGACAAAAACCCTAATTCTAAAAGATATATGTAGCCTCCAAGTTCATTGCAACATTATTTGTAGTTGCCAAGACATGGAAACAACTTGGTGTCCATCATTGGGTAAATGGATAAAGAGGGCATAAACGCATACACAGCAGAATACTATGCAGCCATAAAAAAGAAAGAAATCCTGCCATTTGCAGCAACATGAATGAAGCTTAAAGGTATTATGATAAGTGAAACAGTCAGACAGAGAAAGACAAATACTCTATGGTCTCACTTATACATGGAATTAAAGAAAAAACAAGCTCATAGAGAAAAGATTGGAAGCAGGGGAGTGAGGGGATGGACAAGATGGGTGAAAGGGATTCAAAGGGTCAAACTTCCAGTTAATAAATAAATAATAGGCATGTAATATTCAGCTTGGTGACTACAGTTAATAACATCATATTGCATATTTGAGAGTTGCTAAGAGAATACATCTTAAAAGCCCTCATCATAAGAAAAAACAAATTTTGTAACTATGTATGAGTATGGATAATAACTAGACTTATTGTGGTGATCATTTTACAATGCATGCATTTGTTGAATCACTATGTTGTACACCTGAAACTAATGTAAAGTTATATATCAATTACATCTCAATTAAAAAATAATAAAAATAAAAGTAAGGAGTTTAAAAAAAATAAATTCTGTATATATGCATTAGTATACTGTATTGGTGTTTTTCTTTCTGGCTTACTTCACTCTGTAGAATAGGTTCCAGTTTCATCCACCTCATTAGAACTGATTCAAATGTATTCTTTTTAATGGCTGAGTAATACTCCATTGTGTATATGTACCACAGCTTTCTTATCCATTCATCTGCTGATGGACATCTAGGTTGTTTCCATGTCCTGGCTATTATAAACAGTGCTGCGATGAACGTTGGGGTACACGTGTCTATTTCAGTTCTGGTTTCCTCCATGTGTATGCCCAGCAGTGGGATTGCTCTAATTTTCTTGAAGAGATCTCTAGTCTTTCCCATTCTATTGTTTTCCTGTTTCTCTGCGTGGGCTTCCCATGTGGCTCTAGTGGTGAAGAACCCACCTGCCAATGCAGGAGATATAGGAGACAGGTTCGATCCTTGGGAAGATTCCCTAGACAAGGGCAAACCACTCCAGTATTCTTGCCTGGAGAATTCCATGGACAGAGGAGCCTGGCAGGCTATAGCCCATACAGTCACAAAGAGTTGGACATGGCTGAAGCAAGTTAACATGCATGCATTTTTTTTGCATTGTTCTCTTAAGAAGGCTTTCTTATTTCTCCTTGCTATTTAGAGCTCTGCATTCATTTGGGTATATCTTTCCCTTTCTCCTTTGCCTTTCACTCCTCTTCTTTACTCAGCTATTTTTAAAACCTCAGACAACCATTTCACCTTCTTGCATTTCTTTTTCTTTGGGATGGTTTCGGTCACTGCCTCCTGAACAACGTTATGAACCTCTGTCCGTTGTTCTTCAGGCACTCTGTCAGATCTAATCCCTTGAATCTATTTCTCACTTCCACTGTATAATCATAATGGATTTGATTTAGGTCATACCTGAATGGCCTAATAGTTTCCCCTACTTTCTTCAATTTAAGTCTGAATTTTTCAATAAGGAGCTCATGGTCTAAGCCACAGTCAGCTCCCAGTCTTGTTTTTGTTGACTGTATAGAGCTTCACCATCTTTGGCTGCAAAGAATATAATCAACCTGACTTTGGTACTGGCCATCTGGTGATGTTCCTGTGTGTCCATGTGCAGAGTCATCTCTTGTGTTGTTGGAAGAGGGTGTTGACTATAACTAGTGTGTTCTCTTGGTAAAACTCGGTTAGCCTTTGCCATGCTTCATTTTATACTCCAAAGCCAAATTTTCCTGTTACTCCGGGTGTCTCTTGACTTCCTACTTTTGCATTCCAATCTCCTATGATGAAAAGGACATCTTTTTTTGGTGTTAGCTCTAGAAGGTCTTGTGAGTGTCCATAGAACCTTTCAACTTCAGCTCCTTCAGCATCAGTGGTTGGGGCATAGACTTGGATTACTTTGATCTTGATTAGTTTGCCTTGGAAATGAACTGATATCATTCTGTTGTTTTTGAGACTGCAACCAAGGGCTATGAGGGCTACTCCATTTCTTCAAAGGGATACTTGTCCATGGTAGTAGATATAATGGTCGTCTGAATTAAATTCCTAAGATGTCAGTGTTCACTCTTGCCATCTGCTGTTTGACAACGTGCTGATTTACCTTGATTCATGGACCTAACATTCCAAGTTCCTATGCAACATGGTTCTTTACAACATCAGACTTTAATTTCACCACCACACATATCCACTACTGGGCGTTGTCTCTACTTTGTCTTAGCCTCTTCATTCTTTCTGGAGCCATTTCTCTGCTTCCCCAGTAGTATATTGAACACCTACTGACCTGGGGGGCTCATCTTCCAGTTGCATATCTTTTTGCCTTTTCATACTGTTCGTGGGGTTCTCAGTGCAAGAATACAGAAGTGGGTTGCCATCCCTTTCACCAGCAGATCATGTTTTGTCAGAACTCTTCGCTATGGCCTGTCTGTCTTGGGTGGCCCTGCTTGCCATGGCTCATGCTTTCTTTGAGTTATACAAGGCTGTGGCACATGTGATCATTTTGGTTAGTTTTCTGTGATTGTGGTTTACATTCTGGAGGCCATAGAGTTGCAGTTCTTGCTTCTTTTTCCTTTACTAAATGTAAATTAATAATGAAGCTCTGATTTAAAGAGTAAAGAATATTTTTGTGTAGCACCCATTAATTCCAAAATAAAAACGCTAAATTTTCATCATAGTACTTCTCAAGCATAAATCTAGGCATATACTTTTTAAAATAATAGTGCTTTTACATATTTACTACCAAATCATGTTTATATCTGAAATACAAACAACATAGTAAAACTAAAAGGGAAAAAAAGTCCCTATGATCATTGTTCCTTCTGAAACCAGCTATCAACATAGGGTTTAACAGTAGAAAGAAGTGTTGGTGTTATAAACCCTTACTTCATCATGCAAATTTTAAAAAAATTTTGCGATGATAGGTCATCACTTGACCCCTTGTCATTGTTAGTTTTTTTTTTAACTACTATTATTATACTTTATTGATATATGGTTGGTTTACACTATTATATCAGTTTTAGGTATATAGTTTAGTGGTCAATATTTTTATAGGCTTACTTCATTTAGAGTTATTACAAAATATTGGCTATGTTTCCATGCGTGCTACAATATGTCTTTGTTGCCTACATAGTTGTTTATATTTCTTAATCACATGCTTCTGTCTTGCCCGCCACCTTTCTCTTTCTCTGCTGGTAATCACTAGTTTGTTTTCTAAATGGGTGAGTCTGTTTCTGTTTTGTTGTATACATTCATTTGTTCTATTTTTCAAATTCCACATATAAGTAGTAACATATAGTATTTATCTTTCTCTGTGTGACTTATTTCACCAAGCAAAATAGTCTCTAGGCTTCTCAGGTGGCTCAGTGGTAAAGAATCTGCCTATCAAAGCAGGAGAGGCAGGAGACACTGGTTTGATCACAGGTCAGGAAGATCTGGAGTAGGAAATGGCACCCACTCCAGCATTCTTCCCTGGATAATTCCATGGGCAGAGGAGCCTGGTGGGCTGCAGTCTATAGCATCACAAAGGGTCAGACACGACTGAGTGCCGGAGCAGGCATGCACACAGTACTGAGTCTATCTGTGCTGTTGAAAGTGCGAATTCCATTCTTGTTATGGTTCAGTAATATTCTTGTGTGTGCATGCGCATGCGTGTGTGTGTGTGCCTGTGTGTGTGTGCATGTGCGTGTGTGTCTGTGTGTTGTATGGGTCCATCTGTCTACCTATCATATTTTCTTTATCCACTCAGTCATCTGTTAATGGACATTTTGACTGCTTTCATACCTTGGCTATTACAAATAATGCTGCTATGAACATTGGGGTGCATGTATCTTTTTGAGCTAGTGTTTTGGGGATTTGAAGGATGTATAGGCAAAAGTAGGATTGCTGGATCACGTGATAGTTCTGTTTTCAGTTTTTTAAGCAACCTCCATAGTGTTTTCTATGGAGTGGACATTGGAGTGGCTACACCAATTTACACCCCACTAGAAGGAAATGGCAAGCCGCTCCAGTATTCTTGCCGGGAGAATCCCATGGACGGAGGAGCTTGGTGGGCTACAGTCCACGGGTCACAAAGAGTCGGACACGACTGAGCGACTTCACTTTCAACGGTGTAAAAGTGTTCCCCTTTCTTCACATCCTTTCCCTGATCATTGCAGCCCTCACTCTTTGCAGAGCTCTGTCGTGAGCAGGTTGGATAGGAGTGTTTGCTCTGCTCAGGGTGGGTCACATACTGAATTTGTCATAGGGAAGGGGGCAGCCACTGGAGCAGTACTCTGTCCACCTCTCCTTCCTGCCTCGTGCTCCTCATGACTGGAATCCAGGCTTCCCACAGCCCTCCCTTAGTCCCAGCAGCCCTCCTTGCATTCCCTGTGTTGGACATCAGGACTGGGGCACCCAGGATGTGGCCTGAACCTCTCATTCCCCAGGGCAAACCTCCAACCATGTGATCTTCCCTTTCCCCTGGGACTCTTCCCAGGGGCTTAGGTTCTTACCTATCACTTCTCTTATGTTCCTGCCAAATTGTGTGTGTACCCTTCTTATGGACTTGATTGTAGAGGAGTCTTTCTTTCAGGTTCTAGTAAGTTTTCAGTGAGACTTTTATACAATTAGATGAATTTTGGGTGTGTTTTTCATGGAGATGAGTACCATATCCTCCTACTCTGCCATCTTCATTAGTCTATAATGTTATTTTTAATAACCAGTCATATAGAAGGATCAAATCAATATGATAAAATTCCCACAAAATTAAAAATAAATTAATCATGCTTAAGGAAAAATCTTGTTTCACTTTTAATATTTAATTTCTTTCTAATGAAATACTGATACATGTAAAGAGA
>SJYQ01001715.1:51897-102559 GCA_006410935.1 Redunca redunca
ATACATATATTTAAAATGTGACCATCATTCTAACTAAACTTTTTAGTTCAATATGATTACACTTGCATAATATAATTGAATTGGATAATTCAGTTTTACCTTGCCTGTTTTTTTTTTTTCTTAAATGTCAAAAATCCCTGTTTTCTATAGTACAACTTTGCACAAACATGATGATAAAATAAAGGGATTAAAATAGTATGGGGATGTTTGATTATATGTGGGTGTGCTTAGTTGCTCAGTTGTGTCCAACTCTTTGTGACCCCATGGGCTGTAGCCCTCCAGGCTCCTCTGTCCATTGGGATTCTCCAGGCAAGAATACTGGAGTGGGTTTCCATGTCCTCCTTCAGGGGATCTTCCCAACCCAGGGATCAAACCCAAGTCCCTGGCATTGCAGGCGGACTCTTTACGATCTGAGCCACCATATGATGAACATATAAATGATCCACAAGATATTTATCATTAAATTAAACATTTTGTTCAAATATTTTTAAAATGGATCCTCATAGATAAGTCATATAACTTCATGAAAGAGTTAATAATTTCATTTCCCAGTAAAGTCCCAGATCTCTATCCAACGCACATTCTTGTCCCCTCTATACTGTTTCCCATATAAGCCTTGGTATCTCTGCTGAGCCTTATTTTTCTGTCCCAAATGTTCTCCTACACATCTCACACTGCTCATCAGTCTCTCAAAGAGTTGGAAGGATCTTCCAAATCTCTATGCAGACATTCTGGACAGATTCATCCCTTCTTCTATATATTTCTCTATTTCAAAAAATATCCACTCAAAAGGCTTTTTGTTTCTTGAAGGGTCCTCTTTCTTTGCTCCCTCCCCACCCACATCCCAACTCCCTCCTTGAGTTCCTCCAAGTTCAGGTGCAGTGACCAGCACAGCGCCCAGCATTAGGTCAGGAGCCATTAATTAGAGAGAAATACAACGAGATAGGCTGAGATGGGATTTGATAAGATGAGATGTAAGAGTTGTTAATCCAATCCAATGTCATGGGCTTTGAATGTCATCAAATATTAAGACTACTTATGAGTTTGGAAGACAGGACATCTATAAGATGGAAAAAATAAGAAGCAGCAGAAACTGAAGGAAGCATATGAAAATGTCTAAATGAGTAGCATGGATAGTAAGTACAATAGGAATTCATAGAAATGAGGAATGACATGGATAGATGCAGTAATAAAAATTTTCCCAAGAATGGGTCATGAAAAAATGATCAAATATAGACAAAAACAGAGATAGAAATAGGACTTTAGACAGTGGATACCATGCAGTCGGAAGAGGGGATGATGCCCAGACAGTTCTGAGTGACAATGAATTGATCAGCCAGCTTGGAAATAATATATAAAGATGGGGTGGGGAGGATCTTGGAAAGTTAATTAAAAACACTTGAGAGGATTCTAGTTGAAAACTAAAGTGAAGATTCAAAAAGGCTGTGTTTTTTTTTTTTTTTTTGAATTATCCAGGATGCCACATTAAATATAGAGTTAACTTTTTAATCTGCTGGCTTTCAAAGTAGTTAAAGACTTAAAGCCCTTTTTGAAGATAAAATAAAATCTCACTGATGATATACACCCTTATCGTAAACAGATCAGCTCCTATTATCTTTTCATCATAGCACTTATGATAAATATAATTACATAATGGTTAATACATTTCTCTGACCCCCATTATAAAGAAACTCTGAGAGGAAAAGACCCATCACTTTATCTTGGTCAAAACTCTGTCCTTAATATTCCACATAGTACCTGTCATTGAGTAAATACTTAATACATAGTGCTTCAAGCTAAAAGAAGGTTGACTCTGGTTGAGATTGAACTCAAAAACTGCAGCCACGGATTCATGTTGAGGTTTGACAGAAAACAGCAAAATTCTGCAAAGCAAGTATCCTTCAATAAAAAAAAATTAATAAAAAAAAGCAGAAAAAAAAGCTTAGCCCATTGCCCATAAACCTGTCAGTGTCACAAATATTGGGGACAAACAGAGTTCAGTGAGTGAATAAAATGATTTGTGGGGAAAAAAAAAAACAACACTGCAGCCACTAATCCCCATTTCCTTTCTCCACTGGCTCCTGGAGTGGCTTAGCACAGTGTCCAATGTTGGACAGAGTATATTTTGGGGAAAAGAAAGCCTGTGTTCTCAGTTTTCTCATTTTTCATTGGCAAAGTGAAGAAGATACTGGGCAACCAGCAAAACTGAGAATGAACTATGAATAATATGAGATTCCCTGGTGACTCAGTGGTAAAGAACCCACGTGCCAATACAAGAGATGATACAGGTTTGATCCCTAGGTCAGGAAGATCTCCTGGAGAAGGAAATGTCAAACCCACTGCAGTATTCTTGCCTTTGAAATCCCATGGACAGAGGAGCCTGGTGGGCTACAGTCCGTGGGGTCACAAGAGTCATGCCTGACTTAGCAACTAAATAACAACAGCAAGAGTAATGTAAGGTTTTAAAGTCTAAAAACTGTTACCAACCTTTACCATATACAGAAACGCAGAATGTGGCCATCATCCAAACATACCTTCAGAAGCTGGTCTACAGTCTTGAACTTAACTGGTCTGAGTCAAAGGTAATTGCTGAAATATTCATTAAAAACGTTAATGGCCTCTCCTGTGGACTCTGGTTCAATAAAACCAGTCAAGGCTAGATACGTCCAAAACAAATCAGCCCCATACCACCAAATACTACTTAAAGTTCCCTTTTTGAAAGTCTTATCTCCATTTCCCATAGATCTCCTCAGCCCAACAAGTTTCAGAGAAATATGTTCCATTCCATACATCTTTATTCGCAGGTCCTTGAGAGAAATTATGCATATGCCCAACACTTTTAAGTTGGGAGCACAACTAGAAATAGTTTGAAACTGCTTATTCTGGAATCTCCAAATTGTAAGCATGTGCAGGGGTTAGAATGGTGCTAAGATTGAGGAGAGAAAGGAGACAAAGCATTAGAAAGACAGTTTAGTTTTAAAGAATTAAGAACAACTATTCTAAGTATCCTCCTCTGTTGCTTTTGTTTGAATAAATGCTGCAATTAAGGAAGATGCTGTATAACCCAGCCTTGAAAATCCCCAGGTGCTGCATTAGACAGACCTGAGTCCCAAATCTGGCTTCAACACTTCCTGTGTATATTCTTATACAAGGGACTCAGTCCTCCAAGTAGCAGTTTTCTTATAGGCAAAAATGTGGGTATTATTAATACCCACCTCCCAGGGTTGTCAGGAGGATTAAATCAAGCAGTTCCTCCCTTGCAGTTGTTAGAGGTTTGCATAGAAATTTGAGAATGCTGCATTGCTATGTGGTCAGGTCCCAGAACTTCCCAATTTATGCTTTTTAAAATTATAATTACACACCGTACTTCCTGGTCATGCACTGGATATCAGTGTTTATATTAATATATGGGAATTGTATACCACTTTATTAGATAAGTAGCATGCCATCTCCTTCTTCTGCCCCATCAAGGGAGGGTGGAAGAATGATTAAGGGCTTAGACCTTGGATGCAGAATGCATCATTTTCAACCTTGGCTCCACTACTTACTGTATGTATCACGTTCGGCAAGTTAAATAATCCCTCTGACCTCCTCTGTTTAACCATGTATAAAATGAATACAATAGTGATACCCTCACTGTAGGGTTTTAGTAAAGTTTAAATGTTATTATACACAAATGCTTAGAGAAGTCTCTGGCACAAGGAACACAATATATGTATTAAATATTACTGTTAACAATTTTCTTATTTTATTGCTTAATAACACAGATTCTAAAATATATCTGTCAGTATATCTAAATATGTCTTAAGTTCATTGATTACCTATATCATGTCATTTATCATCCTCATCAACTATTAAATGTGGGAGATATTTTTCCTCTTATAGAGTTGAGGAAATTAAGGTTCACACATATAATCAACCTGTCAAGATCCCACATAATTAGTATGTGGCAGAGATGGGGATTAAGTAACTGATCTGAGTAACTCCAGACTTCACACCAATAACCCACGAAAGAGCATGGAATATTGTGTACATTTGCAGGTCACATGAGAAGGCTTTTCTATACTACATTCCTGACCCTCCTTCAGTTGTGTTGGGGAATAAAAGAAGCATTACTTAATGATCCTGTGTGTTTGCATATGTTTCTGTCTGTATCACAGTCTGTGACTCACAGCAGACTCTCAAGTGCCAGACCTATAAAGGAAATACCTCTAATTGTAGCTATACTTTGTGGGATATTTATGACGTTCCAGGCTCTGTAGTTAGTATTTGACATCCTTTCTCTCATCTGTTCCACAAGATGATTCTGCAAGATGGGTACAATTAGTGTACTTTAACAGGTAAAATTCCAGAACTTAAATGTTTTTTCCCAGACATCCCAGCCCAGCTGATAAGTAACAGAGTTGGGATTTAAATAAATCTAGTGACCTAACACTTGACTCTATATTTCACTCTGAGGAGACTGACAATATCAAGCCTGATATTGGAACTTTAGTCTGCTTCATCAAAGATTCAGGAGAAAATATAACACTCAACATACAAGCAGGTGGGTGATCAAATTGGGTAATGTGTTTCTCTCTCTCTCTCCTTCCCACCTCCCTCTCTCCTTCCCTTTCTGTCTCTCTTGCTGACTCCAGCTTGCCTTGGACAAAATAGAAATAATTAAGTGTCAATAACTAAAGTTTATTCCTGGCAAACAGCTGATGAGTATTTTCAGAGGCTCCTGTTTTTTGACCTTTACTGCCCTAGACAATGATGGAATCTTGTTGAAAGCTCTTTAAGCTGAAATTAATTTATGCTCGACAGTGATTAAAAGAGAAAGTGAGAAGGGGATGGAAATTAACAAATCCATCTTTATTGCTGAGATCCCATTATGATTATAAGGAGAGGGAAAAATCAACGTGGCGGGTGCCAGCTGCAATCTGGTAAGGAGTTTAAACAGCCCGTCCCGCTTGGAAAATGTCCTTGGGTGGACAGATTTATCTGTCGCTGAGGCTATCAGAGAGAGGGGCTTATTTATCAAAGACTGGAATGCTGAGGTCCTTGGGCTTGCCTTTGGAATAAGTTTCCAGAGAGACAGCTTCCAGAGGGGCAGTCGAGGAATCTTGACAGATGATACCTCTTAAAAAGTTGATTCTGCAGGTGCTTTCAAGAACAGATGTGGCTGAATCACCATGTTCTGGGTTCCTGTCGGGCCATTCCTTTGGCATATGCCTTGAAGTACTGATATAATCATACCTTCAATTCATCACATGCTCCCTGAGAGTGATCTGAGTTCAAGGACCTTGTTTGGGACCTTTATATTTTTATCCAAATAGCTCTTTGGACAGTGAATCATAATATGAAGACTAAACAAACACTGAGGATGTTACCACCATTTACCCATTCAGTTTCCAAAAATACTATGTGCTAAGCCCCCTCTGTATGCCATGCTCAGCACCAGGCAACAAAGCTATTTTAAATTTTTATTTTATTGAAATATAGTTGATTTATAATGTTGTGTTAATTCCTACTGTACAGCAAAGTGATTTAGATGTACATATATATTAATATATGTATACATATATATTTTTTAATATTCTTTTCCATTATGGTTTATCACAAGGTATTGACTATTATTTCCTGTGCTATACCATAAGACCTTGTTGCTTATCAATTCTGTATATAATAGTTTGCACCTGCAAATCCTGAACTCCGAATCCATCCCTCCTCCATCCTCCAACTTGGCAACTACAAGTCTGTTCTGTCTGTGAACATGTTTCTGTTCTGTAGATAGTTCATTTCTATGGTATTTTAGATTCCACAGATGAGTGACATCATATTGTAATTTTTTTCTCTTCCTGACTTACTTCAGTTAGTATGATAATCTCTAGGTCTATCCATGTTGCTGAAAATGTCATTGTCTCATTCTTTTTTATGTTGAATAGTATTCCATTGTATTTTTATGCCATGTCTTCTTTATCCATCCAGGATAAAGATTTTAGGCAACACAATACCTTTCTCCTTCTCAAACCAACCAGAATGAGGCTTGTTTCCTCTTAAAATTAAAATCAGAATTCTCCCAAAGACCATCTTAGTCTCATAGCATTTCAAGAGAACTAATATGTGCTGAGAACTTTCTCTATGCCAAATATTTGACCCCATAATGTCTCGTTTAATGCTGGAATGAATGAAAGTGAGTATTCCTTTTTCCCTGATTTTAGAGATAGATGAATAGAAGCTCGGCGAGGTAAAGTAACTTCCCCAAGGGTACAAAGAGAGTAGAGAGGAAGCTAGCAAATCTGTCTTCAGACCTGATCATAAACCAAAGGCTGGGCTCTTCTCCACTGTTCTCATCACATCAGTGCTATGATGGTGAAGGAGGAGCATGTATCTGAATAGAAACCTGAGTGTAGGCTTTGCTCAGCCTATTACTGGCTTTGTGACCTTGGGAAAGTCATTGCATCTCCCATGTAATGACCTTTCTGTCTGCAGATGAGGGGATGATTCCCTGCCCTTCCTGTTTCACAAGTTAATCTGAGGTTCAGAGGAGACAATGTATGCAAAAAAATGATTTGCCAATGTAAGCTATTATCATTATGTAGTCCAGCTCCTGCTAATACATGAATCTTCTCCATAATTGGGCTTAATGTATCTCATAATCATTTATATTTAAAAAGAATGAAACTGACAATGTTATATCGCCTCATGTGAAAGTGTAACCAAGAGGACAGATGTGTAAGCTGTGACTCCTCCAATTTGCTTTAATTATCATTGGACATATACTCAGAGGGAAAACTGCTTTATTTCAAAGCAGGCAAAACACAGTTAAATATCTGAAAATGTTAATAGTAAAGACAAACATAATAAAATTCAGGTTTGATTCTTACTGTACTCTCAGGGAAATCAGTATCAATAAAAGGAGAAAACTGACCGCTTGCTCAGTCCTTGAGGGGAAAGTCATGTCACTGTGACCATGTGCAGTGGTTTGCCTCGGAGAAAAGTTTTGGAGACAAGGGTTGGGATATGAAATTCAATGTCCTAGCTTACCAAAGCCTGAAGTGAAGACTTTTCACATATTTGGACCTCACCTAGGAAATAATTCCTACTCTTGCCTGTTCCCCTCCCTTCAACATACAAATCTTGGAATTGAAATTGCCAGAAATTATTGTAATTCTTATCTAGTTTAAGAGAGAAGGGGGCAAACAATTGACCCCTTGACTCAAAAGCCAAGCTCTTCTGGAGCTGTTCATGCATAATGTAGAAAACAAGGACTATACTGCACAAGACCATTGTGTGAAGCAGAAGGATTCTTCTTACAAGTAAGCATGGCTCAAAGTTTTGAGCTCTGAGTCAGATTAGCAACTCCCCCCTTCCTTAGAGAGATGTTGGTGAATAAGAGAAAATGAGCATAGGCTGAAGTTACATGGCTTCAGAAATGCGGGGAAATGTTTGCTTCTCTGTAACGTCTGAGGGTTTTCCATGGCGGTGTTCCACCTGGTGAAACTCTTTCAGTGAGTCTACATTGACCAGAGCAAGATCCCCCATGCTCTGCTCCACAGAGCGTGGGCTTCACAAGCTACTCTAACTGTTACTGGAAAAGAATTCTGTGGGGGAAAATGTGTCTGCAGAGCACTGAGTCAGAGTTTCCCAGATTTCTCTATTGCAGGAATTTCACAGAGCCCTTGATATACTGGTATAAATTAAGAGGGTCTAAGAGGGGATATAATATAAAGGATATTCAGACATGTCTACCCACTCCAGTATTCTTGCCTGGAGAATCCCATGAATGGAGAAGCCTGGTGGGCTACAGTCCACGGGTTGCAAAGAGTCAGACACGACTGAGCAACTTCACTTCAACAACAATAAAAAAAGGTCATTTAGGGTGGAACCTTTTTATGATGAGTGTTACGCCAAAGGCACCTTTGAGAATGCCGATTTAAACATAGGGTCTCAAGCTAGGTATACTTCCTCCATTACTCACATGATAACTCAATGGTTGATTTCTTGTGCATGAAAATCCTGTTTTGGTGGCCTCTCCCAGGGAGATTACCAATAGTCTGTGAGCTCAAGGAATCAAGTTCCTTTTATCCAGCAGCTCTACTGTCTCAAAGACCTTCACTTCTAGCCTAGGGGAGAGAGAGACCATGGCTTAGAGAAGCACCAGAGCCATCTCATGAATGGGTCTGGAAAGGGCACGTGTTACTTCTCTCCACAGCCCACTGGCCAGAATGCTGTCGTGTTGTTCTACCCAGACACAAAGACGGCTGGGAAATGTGGTCTTTCTTCACGTTTAGGAGAAAAGGTAAACACATGTGCCACTATCTCATCCATGCTAGCCACTTTGAAGTTCTCTGTTCTTTGTCCCCAGAAATCACTTGTCATGCTGTAACTCAACAATTTTGTGTTCTATCTATCAAGCTCTTAGTTCCTTGAAGTTCAGTGTTGTTGATTTTGTAGTTTTTACCTCTTTCTTAATCTCTCTGCCTTTCTTTCCTTTCCTGTGTCTGAAAGGAAATCCCACCCACCCTAAAATGCTCCAGTATAATGTCACTCCTTCCATAATGTTCTGTCTGGTCTGTTCCAGAAAGCAGTATTCTCTCTTTTGTGTATAATATGCTCACTCTATTATATATCAGATACTGCTTAGTCTGTATTGGAGACTTCATTCTTATATAATCTGGGGGATGTCATGTTGTACAAAGAAGAGCAGGATGTTAAGAGCAAGACAGATCTGAGTCTGAACCCAGGTTTTTCATTGACCAGGTACGTTATCTTGGGCAGGTCCCATTGCCACTCTACAGCACTTCCTCACTTGAAAATTATGGATTTAAAACCTTTCCAAGTAAGGTTGTAGGGAGACGGCGTGCATGCATGCTAAGTTGCTTCAGTCATGTCCAGCTCTTTGTGACCTTATGGGCTATAGCCCGCCAGACTCCTCTGTCCATGGGATTTTCCAGGCAAGAATAGCAGAATGAGTGGCCACGCCCTCCTCCAGGGATATTCCCAACCCAGGGAGTAAAGCAGAGGCTCTTATGTTCCCCGCACCGGCAGGCAGGATCTCCACCACTGGTGCCACCTGAGAAGCCCTGTAGGGAGATTACAGTGATGCACAAAAGCCCTAACACGGTGCACCTGCCACACAGAAAGTCACCCAAGACGTGGGCTCTCATCACTGTCGTCACCGCTGTCCCTGCTCCTTGGAGCCAGACGGACTCGGTTTTCAGTCCTGACCTTGTCACTGATTAGCAGGTCTGACTTAGGAAAATTAGTTTACACTTATGCATCTCAGCTTCTTCATTTTTAAAAGTGGAGGTAACACTTCCTTTCTGAGTAAATAGCAAGAATAATGCCTGCCGCAGTGTGTCACAATGATTGGCACAGAGTAAGGCACAAGTAACTCATGAAGTTGTTACGAAACACCAGCACCCCCAACTGCAGGCACAAAGACATCTGTTCACTTAGTGAGTCTAGGAGGGAAGAAAGACAGCCTCCTCCATACAGACTGCTTTTGTGCCTGAGGACCTGTAGCCAGGCACTTCTTCATTAATTCCCCTCTAAGTCCCCGGAACTATAATCTAAGTCCAGTTTTTCTTTTCCGAAGTGAACTTGGTCACCTTCCTTCTTATGCAATCTTCTTAGGTACTTGAAGACCGTGAAGCCAGCTCCTCATCTTTCTCTTCTCCAGGCTGAATTCCTTTAATCTCCAATCCCAAGTTCCTTTTTCCAGTCCTTTAATTATTTCCTGCTGCACTGCCCTTCCATTTTTGAACAGTGCAGAGGCACAGGGCACAAAAAGTAAGTCTTCCAATAATGTGTGGAAATAGCAAGAACTTACTACGGACCAACTAGTAAAGAATAGTGTGAATGTATATGGGCACTGAGAAACATCAGTTGCAGGAAATTTCACTCCACTGACTGCTACTTATACAGCGTCTCCCACCACATTCAGGTCCAACAGCAGATGGTATTTTGCAATTATTCCTTCCTCCATGCATACGGAACATTTAGCCATTTATGTCCAGGTGTCACACTCAATTCAATATTAAGTGCCTACTGTTTGTCAGGAACTTTTCTGGAAGCAGAGAGCATTCTGGATGAAGTCCTCTTTCTATGAATACCGAATAAGCTAGTGAAAAAGTAGAGTATAATAAGAGAATGGCTATCGATATAGATATTAGAGAAAACTGTCATGTATCGAAAAAACAAACAGCCTTTAGTCTCAGACAGAACATGGATCTCACACTTACTGCATGAGTGAATCCTTTCTTTAAGCTTCAGTTTTATCATTTGTGGAATTGGATGCTACCAACAACCCTTCAGGGCTCAATTGAAAATTAAATAAGTGAATGCACAAAAAGAAGCATCTAGCTCTGTGTCTGACATGAGGTCCTCAAAAAAAAAAAAAAAAAAGAAAGAAAGAAAAACTGAGTCTAGTTTCTTGTCTTTGCTTTGCAAGTGCAAAGAAGAAGTACTAAGTCAAGAAATGACAGTGGCAGGAAGCCTTTTCCAAATAGGGCACCCGAGTTTGAATTTGTTAATAAAGATCTCTTTGTAAAGTTTTCACCTTTTTTTTAAAGGAATTAATTTTTATTAGTCTGAAAGCAAATTATACAACCCCCACACTTTAATCAAAATTTCTGTCTTACTGAAGGAAGATGGCTATCTCCAAGCCAAGGAGAGCGGCCTTAAAATGAAATCAACCCTCCTGACACCGTGATCTTGGACTTCAAGCCTCCAGATCCTTGAGGAAATAAGCTTCTGTGGTTGAAGAAACCCAGTCTGGAGTACCTTGTTATGGCAGCCCTAGAAAACTAATTCAGACCCCGAGCAAGGCTTTCTGCAGCTACGCTGTGGTCTGGGAACCGTTAGCTTGAAGCACTAACTCTCCAGTAGTCAACTGTTTGGAAGCAGAGGCTGAGAGATGACCTGAGGAAGAAGAGGCACAGAAAGCCGGGTAAGATTTTCAGATTTACCCCCCACATCTAGGACTAGGCCTCCCCTTCAGTGACTGTCACGCCCTCCCTCCTCCTGACCACGCACAGGTCTAGCAGAGCAGGGAGAAAGTGAGGTAAGGTTTGCCTTTTTAATCAGCACTGCCCCACTACCACGGATACTGTGTTATTACCATTATTACAACCTGCTCAAGTTAAAAGAAGAATTTCTATCTTTCATAGCCTTCTCTGCTGGTCTATCTTTGTGCCTCAAAAACTTCCGCTTCCCTTCCTTCTGGATGATCTGTGTACCTCGCCTTCATTCACTTCCTTATTTTCCCTGATGGATCTATGCCCACCATGTACCTCATTTCCTTTCTTATGTCCTGAACCAGTTCTTCTCTCTCCATAATCAGGAGTTATCTCGAAAGACATTGGCATGTATATGGTTAGACCTGATGATGATAAAGCCCCCAGAATCAGGGTTGTGAGGGTTGGAGTCAGCAACCTCTGGGTTTCAATCCAGGTTCTCTCATTTATTAGCCAAATAACTATGTTAAAGTTACTTTACCTTTATAAAGCCCCCCTTTTTTAATCAAGAAAGTCAGCATAATATTTCTTCCTTCATAAGATTTGTATTTTAAAAAGTATGCTTGTGAAGCATTCAACCATAAACACTATTTATTATTTACTATACTATCTATTCAGTTCAGAGATAGTTATTCTGGGAAGTGTCAAGCCCTGTGTTGGGCACCATACAGGATGGGCAGATAAAAAAGGCAGGATATCTATCCTCAAAGAGTTAACAGTTCATTGGAGAAGCAAGCATGCCTGTAAAGAACCAAAACCATAATGGAAACCGTAGAGCAAGACTTTCTGTCAAGTGAATGTGCTGGATGAAAGATCACAAATAAGGTTGTGTTTTAAAAGCTAACTCTAATATATTGGCTTTGGCTGCCTGTAAGTAAGAAGAATTCTGAGGCCAATAACACAGCAAGTAGAAAATAAAGTGTCATAACTGATTGGCAATGTCTGCCAAGGATACAGAGGGAGAGGTTGTCCATCTTTGGTATAGAGTGTGTTTTAGAAGGCAGTGTTGAAAGAAAGAGTGAAATGTATTTCTGAGTTCTTTTTATGAGACCTATATTTTACTTGTGTTACTCAATATATGGCATAGATATTGCTATCCTCATTACAAGTGAAACTCAGAGAAGTTAAATAATCTGTCCAGGTCACACAGCTAGAAAAGTGACTTGGCACAAGTCTGGTAAAGACTTATTTAAACCCTCTCACTCTCTCTAATTCAGTACTGCCTGCAGGATGAAGAATGGATTACCTCTGGCAAAAGTGCTGTGGCAGACTGTGTAGATACTTAAGAGTGCCTTTAATTTGTCTAGGCCCATTTATTGTTGTTTATTCACTCGGTCATGTCCAACTCTTTGCATCCCCGTGGACTGCAGCACACGAGGCTTCCCTGTCTGTCACCAGACTCTATTTTGTAATCCCCATTGCAGCTGGATCAGGACTGATTCTAAAAAATGGCATTCGGAGTAAACATATGTCACTCTCAATGGCGTATATGCCATTGAGAAATGGCCTCTACCATTTCCCGTGAAGTTCTTGGCTCAGGCATGCTTCCTTTCTTCTGATCTGATATAGAGGTCCCCAGGGGAAATACCTAGATGGCCTACGGGACACCTAAGAGGTAAGGGGCTTGGAGCCTTGTTACACCTCCTCGAGGGGAGGCACTCTAGACAAAAGTTAGGTCCACATAAGTTTGTTGTATGTTATAACAGACAACATTTCTCATCCTGACTGACAGAGGGTATCAAAAATTACTCCGTGAAGAAATGCGCTTTCCCTGGGGCAAGAAACTTATAGATGGACCTTCCAGATAGAAAGCCATTTTCTGAAGAAGCACAAAGCTTGCAGAGTATTCAGATAAATTAAGTTGGAAAATGTATTTTAAATAGATAGTGGCTAAGAGGAGAGCGAAAAAGTTGGCTTAAAGCTCAACATTCAGAAAATGAAAATCATGGTATCCAGTCCCATCACTTCATGGGAAGTAGATGGGGAAACAGTGGAAACAGTGTCAGACTTTATTTTGGGGGCTCCAAAATCACTGCAGATGGTGACTACAGCCATGCAATTCAAAGACGCTTACTCCTTGGAAGAAAAGTTATGACCAACCTAGATAATATATTCAAAAGTAGAGACATTACTTTGCCAACTAAGGTCCATCTGGTCAAGGCTATCATTTTTCCTGTGGTCTTGTATGGATGTGAAAGTTGGACTGTGAAGAAGGCTGAGCGCCGAAGAATTGATGCTTTTGAACTGTGGTGTTGGAGAAGACTCTTGAGAGTCCCTTGGACTGCAAGGAGATCCAATCAGTCCATTCTAAAGGAGATCAGTCCGGGGTGTTCTTTGGAAGGAATAATGCTAAAGCTGAAACTCCAGTACTTCAGCCACCTCATGCAAAGAGTTGACTCACTGGAAAAGACTCTGATGCTGGGACGGATTGAGGGCCAGAGGGGAAGGGGACGACCAAGGATGAGATGGCTGGATGGCATCACAGACTTGATGGACATGAGTCTGAGTGAACTCCGGGAGATGGTGATGGACAGGGAGGCCTGGCGTGCTGCGATTCATGGGGTCGCAAAGAGTCAGACATGACTGAGTGACTGAACTGAACTGAACTGAACACTGGAGTGCCAATTTTCAATTCTTGGGACTCCCACAGTGACACTAGGGATTTAACTGGTGTTCCAGTTACCCATCCCTGTATTACAAAGTACTCAAACAGAATGGCTTAAGCCATCATGTCATGTGTATTTGTGGGCCAGGAATTAGATGAGGACTCATTTGGTTGAGTTTTCTGTCCTACATGGGATCAACAAAGGTTACTTGGCTTTAGTTGGTTGGCAGATGAGTTGTTATGAAAGATCTAAGATAGCTTTACTCCTACATCAGCTGTAAGTATGAGCTCAGCTGGGACTGTCCATTGGAGCGTGTACACATGATGTCTCTAAGATCAGAATTCTAACAGGCAAGGTGGAAGTTGCAGTCCTCTTAATCCTAGTCCAGGATCTGATGAAATGTTACTTCCTTCATTTTCAGTTGGTCAAGCACTTCTTTAAAGCTGTAAGGCTCCACCTTGCAGTGGGATAAGGGGCAAAGATTTGTAGCGATCTTTGATACACTCTATCTGGGAGCTGTGGAGTCAGGTTCCCAGAGGCAGGGTGCCAGCTGTATGCATTTCAGCTTCTCAAGAACTTGTTGCTGACCATGCTGCCTGGGGTTCAATCTACACACTGGTAGAATTACAATCACACCCTAAGCATACCTCAAAAGAGATGGAAAAGGAAGCTAAATTTTACAGACTACCAGCTCTTAATTCAAATGTCCAACCTTAGCATGTTCTCAAAATGATTCAGTTTAGTGACAGAGGTTTTATTTCTCCCGTATATTAATTAAGACTCAACCAAGGTGCACTGAGAGAAAAAACATGTTCTCAAAATCAATCGAAGCAATAGATTCCCAAAGCAGTGGTCTTTTCATCACACGCTTCTTCCCATGAGAATGGCTCAAATGTCCCCTGCTCTGGTCAAGTGCTAGAATCTCACCCTGGCCTCTAGTCCACTGACAGAAACTGGGGCAAAGACTTTAATTTGTCTGGACCCAACATCTCATTGCTTCCCAGGTAGCTCAGATGGTAAAAAATCTGCCTGCAATGCAGGAGTCCTGGGTTCGATCCCTGGGTCAGGATGATTCCCGGTAGAAGGGTATGGCAACTCACTCCAGTATTCTTGCCTGGAAAATTCCATGGACAGAGGGGCCTGATGAGCTTACAGTCCATGGGGTTACAAAGAGTCGGACATGACTGAGCGACTCACACTTTCACTTTCATTCATGTCATTAGAATCTGTCTATGCCTTTCTCACCATGAGATTATGAGGGATTGCCAATAAAAATGAACCCCAAATTTCTTGCAAATATAAATGCTAAAGAATAATAAGATGAAAGATGAGGGCAATAACATTGCTTCACATGATATTTAAGAGCCAGGGATGAAAGGCATTGTAAGAACTGCTTTTATCTCTGCATATTCAAGTCCCCATCCTTCCCCGTCTGTTTTATCCTCTGTCTCTGAAATGCTTGATTAAGGCTCTTTTACAGTTTATTTTACTTTGTCTTTTTCCCCTTGCTTTGAGAAATACTTTACTGTATCACTGGGGACAATTTACCCTTTTGTTCCATTCGAAGAGAGAAAATAATGCAGGGTTACTTCAAAGAAGAACCAACCAAAATCCAGTGGGGACCTGCTAATGAAGAAACCTCACTTTGTTTTCAAGCAGGTATAGGAAATTACACAATAAATTATACAAGGCATGGGGAGTGAGAAGTGAGACAAATGCTAGTCAAAAATATTGGCCCCATGATTGGAGTTTCAGGCTAAAACTCAGAAATTCATGGAACAAGAGGATTTTAAAGTGGGATGGACTTTAAAAAACCTTTAATCCCACCTCCTACTCCAGCCTAGCATCATTTTTGTGATGGCTCTTAAGTGAGCTTGAGTCTTAGAGTTCAGAACTTAGGTATCAGCCTCTACTCATGGTTAGTTCAGAGTGGGGTGTCTATTCTTACTTGGATCTGCAATCATACTCTTGGCTTTTTTATTTACAGTTTCTGGTTCTTTATTTGCAGACTTCATAGAGCACCCTTGGTCTTCCTTTATAAGAATATTGAAGAACTGGGGTTGGATTAGCATGCGCTAACACCCACAACTTCTACAAGGGTTCCTTGAATGAGTTTTGATGAGATTACACTAGTCTCCTTGGAGCCTGTAAGGGGACTGGAGAAAATAATTCAAGAAAGAAAAAAAAAAAAATAGGAGGGAACAAATTTGGCTTTTCTGGCCAAAAGTGGTAAACACCTTAGTACGTGGATAACAGCTAAGAGGTTGGGAAATGGTTTCTAAGCAGCAGGCCTGGGCTGGCCACAAGCATGAGGGAAGAGAGGTGGGCTTAGGGACAGTGTGGGAAGGGCCCCTAAGATTGTTACCCAGATCATGTAGGCTGAAGGTTGCTATGCTGGAGTGCAAGAAGGGGTGATTAATGTGGCTGTGCACGAGGCAGAAGGAGGTGATTGCCTTAATTATGTGGGCGGAGGCTGATTAGTGGAATAGTTGAGAGGGAGTTGCAGCTCTTTAAGAAGCTCAGGTAAAGGGGTTAAAGAAAGGCAACAGAAGGTGACAGGAGAGCAGAGGCAGGAAAGAGCTTTCTGTGAAGCTGGAAATTGCATTCATTATTCAAAAGCATGTGTGTAAGTTCTGGGACAGTTTCCAGGGAAATCTTCTCCCCTTCCACTCTCTATACTTTCTTTCTTTACTGGATGTAATTTAACTAGGTTTATGTGGGTCATTTTTTCCACATATATCTATACACCAATGCCACTTTTCTTTCACAACTACCTTATCTAGCTACTGATCCTCAAGTTTCCAAGAACATGAAGCACACGGGAGAGAAAGATCTCAGGGTGTGCTGGCAAATGTTTAACAACTGGCTGACTCTCCAGGAAAAGAAAGGGCACTGGCTTAAGCGTTGGACGGCTTCTATGCTATAAATACTCTCTCAGTCAGCTACCAAAAAGACATCATGGAATGCAGAAGTGAGAAGAGATGCATAATAGCATGACGTTATGTCCTATGGACACCACACCATATGGATACAATAGACATAAATAATATCAAGAATATAGATGATAGCAAACTGCAGAAAAAATATTAATTAGGAAGCATTGAGGCTGTATTAGCTCTGTTTTTAATATAGCTTATTTATTTGTATGTTTACATAACTGATTTTTTTCTAAAAGCTCTGTTTAACAACTGGCTTGCCCAATTCTGGAGATTTTGTGATTTTTGTTTGTGAGTTGGTTCAAGCTGATTGCAGCGAGCTGTTGGGTCCTTCTCCTTTCTCTCTTCAGTGGCAAGGATGTGTGTTGGCTCACTATTTCAGTGGGCAATAAAGAGGGACAAACTTGTAAGTATGGTAGTCTAAAAAGATAAATGGAGATTGGACAGCATCACCAATTCAATGAACGTGAATTTGAGCAAAATCTGGGAAATAGTGAAGGACAGGGACGCCTGCTGTGCTACAGTCCCTGAGGTCACACAGAGTCGGGCACAACTTGGCAACTGAACAAGAAAAGCTTAGATCTTAACAACACTTAGCCAAGTTAAAGCATCTCTCTATATATTTCATTTGCATTTACAAAATCTGATACGTAAGTGTATCGATATATGTATGACATGTACAAATATGTATTTCAATTATTACAGAACTGTAATTTATATATAAGTTACTGTATATACATAGGATTGATTTAGATATAACAGTATCACATATATGCACACATTTTCTACATATTCTACATAAAATATATAATGTTTATTACATCAGGAAAGTGCATTACCTATAGAAAATGAACTAGAGGAGAGTCATGGAATATTTGTTAACTATGTTCTTCAGGCAGGAACTGCAGAAATGGAAGAAGACCCCAAATCAGAAGAAACTTGTTCTTCCTTCCAAGAGTCTACAGTGTATCAGAACAACAACAAAAAATCTATACTATAGAAGATTAACAAGTATGTCATAAGAGCTAATGATGATTATCATATATTGATACTGTGTTCTCTGCCATGCATGGTCTGCAGTAACTCTCAGAAGAACCTTCTAGAGAAGAACTCTTATTATTTCCATTTTAAGATGGGGTCACTGATTCTGAGAGAGTTTCATTAGCTTGCTTAAGGTCAAGCAGGTCTGACTCAGGACTAGGGCAGGATCCATCGCTTCTTTCTGTAAACTAAGCTGTAGGATCCAGACTACGAATGCTTCCGTGGCTCCAAAGAAGAAAAACCCTTCATGAGCATCACAGAGGAACAGATATTTGGCAGCCTTGAAGCAGCTTTGCAGAGATACAGGAAAAGAGTAAGAGTCAACAATAGTTGCCTCTGATGATCTGATGTACTTGGTGGAATGTGGACGCTTATGGAAAAGTTTAAACCTAATTTTGGCCTATTTCAGGAATAATTCATGATCATTTCAATAGAAGTTCTGATTTTAAAAATGGGAAAATTTAAATTTTTATAATCAAATTAATTAGCCGTATCAATAGGGTTACATGAGTGTTTAGACTATCTAAAAGAACAGTAGCTTAAAGAGCACTTCAAGAAATTTAGATGGGTCCATATTCATGCTTACAATTTCTAAGCTAATTGTAGATTATTCTTATCTAATCAGTGGAGCCTTAATGACCTCTCCTAGGCAACAGTAGGTTAGCCTATATAGAGATTATACATAAATTTGATAATAATTAAGGGTTTAAAGAGACTCATTTTAAATGTTCCCTAATTTGGTAATTTTATTGCAATTGTAAGGTGGTGTGTGTGTGTGTATGTCTGAGAGATCAAACACATCTTTATACATAGCTATAGATTTAGTTTTAAAATGGAAATCAGGTTTTATACTTATAACTTAAATGTACACATTCTCACTTATTTTTGACCCTTTCATATGGAGGCTTGGGTTTGTCCAAATAGTGGGCAATCCCCTATATCTATAATGACAGAACAAATATTTATTGTTTCTTATTCTGTGCCGGATTCTTCTAAGTGCTTTACTTAAATTAACACATTTCTTTGTCACAGTTGTTTTTTGAGAAAAGCATCAGTATAACTGCATTTTACCTATGTAGAAACTGAGTCACAGAGGTTTAATGACTTGACAAAAGTCACACAGCTGTTAACTGACAAAAAACATGTAATCATTTCCCATAGTTCCTATTTTTTACCAAGACACAATCCCCCCTTTTTCAGCTCTGATTATTATCATAGCAACAGGTCGTAGTAAGAAAAAACACTCTGTTCCCTTGAATGCAAATTCTCACTAACTGTTGGAAGTTAGAAATGTGGGCTGTCAAATTCGAGTTTTTCTCCTAAATCCTCATGTCAATTCAGTGCTGCCTTCTCTAATAACATTACTATGGATACCTAACTCAACCACTTGTTAATATTCACATCCTTTTCAAGTCTCACATCAAATTCTCACTCTCCATTTCCTTCTATTCACTTTGCAAATGGCCTCAGGATTCTCCATTCTCAACAATGAATATCCCTATTTACACATTCCATTTGCTTTTATTTCCTGCTTTCAGATTTTAACACTACAGGGCTGTTACAAGTCTATCCCAGCTATTTAGCATTTTCCCAATCCTGCTGAAAATTCACCTCCTTTAACTTAGATTTACCTGTTCCTTTTTTTTTTTTTTTTTAGAAAATACTTTCACTTTATTTATTTATTTTTTAATTTTTATTTTAACTTTAGTTTACTTTACATTACTGTATTGGTTTTGCCAAACATTGACATGAATTGACCACGAGTGTACATGCGTTCCCAAACACGAATCCCCTCCCACCTCCCACCCCATACCATCTCTCTGAATCCTCTCCTTGCACCAGTCCCAAGCATCCTGCATCCTGCATCGGACATCGACTGGCGATTCGTTTCTTACATGATAGTATACATGTTTCAATGCCATTCTCCCATCTCATCCCACCCTCTCCCTCTCTATTTGGAAATTTTAAATCATATCGTATCTTAAGCTTTTCATCGATTGGTAAGTACATTTTTAAACAACACAAATTGAATTCCAAGTCCATGCCAGACAGAATGTAGAATTCCTGAGAAAAAAGTTTTAAAAATAAAAATAGAACATTCTGAGCCTCGAGTAAGTAACCAATTTGACTACACGTTAGAGTCATTGGGAGATTTTTCTGGTGCCCAGGTTATACTCCATACCAATTAAATCAGAATTTCTGAGTAAAGGACCCAGGCATTCGTTTTCTTTTCTTTTTTTTAAATTTATTTTTTATTGGGGTATTGTTTCTTTACAATGTTGTACAACAAAGTAAATTATCAATATGTATACATTTATCCCCTCCCTCATACGCCCCCATCCCACCCATCTAAGTGATCACAGAACACGGAGCTGAGCTCTCTGTGCTATACACCAGGCTTCCAGTGTTTTCTTATTTTTAAACGTTCCAAGTGAGTCCAATGCACAGCCAAGTTGGAGAACCTTTATATTAAAGGACAGAGTATTAATATATAAGGAAATTATTTAAAAAATAAATGTACACAACATGGAACACTATCTGACGCAGAGTAATGATTAACTCAGCTTTTTGAAGAGTGTGTCAGAGGATTTGTTGGAAGAGGAGTAAAGTTTGATTTAATAGGAAGTTGGAGAGCCTCTCAAGAATACTAAGCAAACCATGTTGTCTGAAAGGAGAGAATAGGAGGGGTCAGGAGAGGAAAGTGAAAAGATAGTCAAGATGGGAGATTATGAATACCCACTGGTGTCATTTTAAGGAGCTTGAACTTGTGTTCTGGGTAATGGGTGGCCTTTAAATGACATCAAGAAAAGGGAAGACCCAATCACACTTAGATTGAGAAGAATTCTCCAAGGTAGGCTTCAACAGTATGTGAACTGAGAACTTCTGGATCTTCAAGCTGGATTTAGAAAATGCAGAGGAACCAGAGATCAAGTCTCCAACATCTGTTGGGTCATAAAAAAGGTGAGAGAATTCCAGAAAGATGTCTACTTCTGCTTCATGGACTATGCTAAAGCCTTTGACTGTGTGGATCACAACAAATTGTGGAAAATTCTTAAGGAGATGGGAATCCCAGACCACCTTACTTGCCTTCTGAGAAATCTGTATGCAGGTCAAGAAGCAACAGTTAGAACCAGACATGGAACAACAGATGGTTTCAAATAAGGAAAGGAATACATCAAGGCTGTGTGTTGTCACCTTGTTTATTTAACTTATATGCAGAGTAGATCATGTGAAATCTCAGGCTGGATGAAGCACAAGCTGGAATTAAGATTGCTGGGAGGAATATCAATAATCTCAGATATGCAGATGACACCACCCTTATGGCAAAAAGCAAAGAGGAACTAAAGAGCCTCTTGACGAAAGTGCAAGAGAAGAGTGAAAAAGTTGGCTTAAAACTCAACATTCAGAAAACTAAGATCATGGCATCCGGTCCCATCATTCCATGGCAAATAGATGGAGAATAAATGGAAAGAGTGACACTTTATTTTCTTGGGCTCCAAAATCACTGCAGACTGTTAATACAGCCATGAAATTAAAAGATGCTTGCTTCTTAGAACAAAAGCCATGACCAACCTAGACAACATATTAAAAAGCAGAGACACTACTTTGCCAACAAAAGTATGTATGGTTTTGCCAGTGGTCATGTATGGATGTAAGAGTTTGAAAAGACCCTGATTCTGGGAAAGATTGAAGGCGAGAGGAGAAGGGGGTGACAGAGGATGAGACAGTTGGATGGCATCACCAATTCAAAGGACATGAGTTTGGGTAAACTCCGGGAGTTGGTGATGGACAGAGAGACCTGGCGTGCTGCAGTCCATGGGGTCGTAAAGAGTCAGACATGACTGAGTAACTGAAGTGAACCGAAGAGTTGGACTATAAAGAAAGCTGAGCAGAGGGATGGTCCCAAGGTGGTGGAGGAGTAGGACAGGGATTCCACTTTCCCCCCAAAAAAATTCATCAAAAGATCATCTGAATGCTGAGCAACTTCCACAAAACGACTTCTGAATGCTGGCAGAGGACACCAGGTACCCAGAAAGACAGCTCATTGTCTTTGAAAGGAGGCAGGACATTTTTCACTTTCATGCACTGGAGAAGGAAATGGCAACCCACTCCAGAGTTCTTGTTTGGAGAATCCCAGGCACGGGGGAGCCTGGTGGGCTGCCGTCTATGGGGCCACACAGAATCAGACATGACTGAAGCGACTTAGCAGCAGCAGCAGCAGCAGCAGGACAAAATATAAAAGGAAAAAATAGAGACAAAAGAGAGGGATGGAGACCCATCCTGGGAAGGGAGTCGTCAAGGAGGAGAAGTTTCCAAACGGTCAGAAGCCCTCTCACAGGCAGGTCCATGGGGAGTTTTGGAATCGCAGAGGGCAACATAACTGGGAAGAAAAACAACAACTACACAGAATGCGAGCCTAACCCCAGCTACCAGTGGAGAAGTAGCCCAGACGCTGGTGTTGGCCACAGCGAGTGGGGGTTGGACAGGGATCCTCGGGCTGCATCATCAGTCCTTAGGGGAAGGCCTGGATCCGAATGCCCTGAGGACAATCTGAGGGAGCAAACATGAGATAGCAATCCAAACAGTGGGATCACCAGATGGAAAAAAACAAAGAGAGAGAGAGAGAGAACTTTCCCGTGAAAGGCTCTAGCATAGCCTGGCCAGCTCACAGAACAAAGGATTGAGCGAATACCAAAGGAGAGCTAGCTGGCTGCACACCAGCCCCTCCCCACCACCGGAGGCAGAGAGGCAAGCATGCAACAACCAGAGCCATAAGGCAAGGGGCTTCTCTGGATGCCCAGAGATGGGCATCCTCCACCTAACTGTGAGCAGGCTCCCAGTTGCTAACCACGTCTTCCTGGGATCCTGGACGGTTGACATCTGCCAGGAGGGTCGCAGCCTGAGATCAGCTCCCCAGAGGAGACACGGGACACATCCAGGAAACTGACTGGCCGGGACTGGGAGGTGATTAACACGCACAACCCACCTAGGACAGTGTGCTCGCCAAGCACCTGGTCGCCTGAGCTGCTCAGACCTGGGATGGGCACAAAACGCATATCCAACCTAGTCTGTGCCCAAGACTGTACCCAAGAAGCTGAACCTTAGTGGCTTAGACCTGGGAAGTGAACGAAATGCAGGGTCTGCTTTGGACAGTGCCCCTGCGGAGCTCCCTGGAGCCTGAGCAGTGTAGACCTGGAAAGCACACGGTGCCATAAGTGGGGTAAACCCAATACGGTCCATGCACTGTGAGCACTCCCACACGTCAGTGATATGTGTGTGCAGCGTCCCTCCCTCCCCACAATACAGCTGGACAAGTGGGTCCAAATAAGTGACCACCTTTGCCCCCTTGTGTCAGGGTGGAAATTAGTCACTGTAGAGACCAACAAAGAGAGGAAGTCAAAATAAACAAAGAAGAGGCAACCACTCTGGAAATGTAGGTGCAACAGATTAAAACCCTGTAGTAAACATGGACTAAGCTCTGGAGGGGTCTTGAAGACCTTGAGAACAAGTACAAGCTGGAACAAGGACCTGTCTGAGACTGAACTGACCCCACACTGCCCGTAACATCTCCAGAGAAATTCCTGGATATATTTTTATTATTATCACTTTTGAATTTTTTTAAATTTAAATTCTTTATTACGCCTTTAATTTTCTTTTTATAACTACTATCACCTTGCAAAGAAAGACCCTATTTTTAAAGCAAATTTCATATATATTTTTTATAATTTTTGTGATTGATTTTGTTTTGTATTTTTAATATTGTATTTTTGAGAGCTTAATGTTTACTGAAGGGGACGACGGACGGTGAGATGGCTGGATGGCATCATGGACTCGATGGACGTGAGTCTGAGTGAACTCCAGGAAATGGTGATGAACAGGGAGGCCTGGCATGCTGCGATTCATGGCGTTGCAAAGAGTCGGACACAAC
This sequence comes from Redunca redunca, assembly GCA_006410935.1. Taxonomy (NCBI): domain Eukaryota; kingdom Metazoa; phylum Chordata; class Mammalia; order Artiodactyla; family Bovidae; genus Redunca; species Redunca redunca. Next base: position 75,413 of record SJYQ01001715.1, read on the forward strand.
TGAGCGACTGAACTGAACTGAACTGAACTGAATGTTTACGCTAGATTTTTAATCTTTGCTTTTTGGTATTTGTTATCAATTTTGTACCTTTAAGAATCTAATCTTCAGTATCCATTTTCACTTAAGGGTGTGATTACTGGCTTGATTGCTCTCTCCCCTTTTGACTCTCTTCTTTCTCCATCAGGTCACCTCTATCTCCTCCCTTCCCCTTCTCTTCTCTACCTAACTCTGTGAATCTCTCTGGGTGCTCCTGGCTGTGGAGAACATTTAGGGAACTGATTACTGGTTAGATTGGTTTCCCCTTTTGACTCCCCCTCTTCTCCTGGTCACCTCTGTCTCCTGCCTCCCTCTTCTCTTCTCCATGTAACTCTGTGAATCTCTCTGAGTGTCCCTCACTGTGGAGAATTGTTTCACCATTAACCTAGATGTTTTATCATCTGTGCTATATGGATGAAGAAGTCTTGAGGCTATTGTAAGAATAAGATTGAAAACTAGAGGCAGGAGGCTTAACTCCAAAACTTGAGAACATCAGAGAACTCCTGATTTCAGGGGATATTAGTAGACAAGAGCTCACCCAAAAGCCTCCATACCTACACTGAAACCCAAGCTCCACCCAAGAGCCAACAAGTTCCAGAGGAAGACATACCACGTGAATTCTCCAGCAAAACAGAAACACAGTCCTGAGCGTTAAAAGATAGGCTGCCCAAAGCCATGCCAAACCCATCGACACCCCAAAACTCAATACTAGACTCTTCGCTGCACCTCAGAGACAAGAAATCCAGCTCCACCCACCCGAACACAGATGGAAGCTTCTCTAATCAGGAAATTTTGACAAGCCACTAGTCCAACCCCACCCACAGGGAGCAGGCTCCACAATAAAGAGGAACCGTGAACTTCCAGCCTACAGAAAGGGCACCCCAAACATAGCAATCTAAACAAAATGAAAAGGCAGAGAAGTGTTCTTCAGGTAAAGGAACATGATAAATGCCTACCAAACCAAACAAAAGAAAAGGAGATAGGGAGTCTACCTGAAAAAGAATTCAGAATAATGATAGTAAAGGTGATCCAAAATCTTGAAAACAAAATGGAGGCACAGATAAATATAGTAGAGACAAGGATTGAGAAGATGAAAGAGATGTTTAACAAGGACCTAGAAGAAATAAAAAAGCATCAATCAATGATGAATAATGCAACAATTGAGATGAAAAGCACTCTGGAGGGAACCAAGAGTAGAATAACTGAGGCAGAAGACAGAATAAGTGAGGTGGAAGATAGAATGGTGGAAATGAATGAAGCAGAGAGGAAAAAAGAAAAAAAGAATTAAAAGAAACGAGGACAACCTCAGAGACCTCTGGGACAATGTTAAATGCCCCAACATTCAAATCATAGGAGTCCCAGAAGAAGAAGACAAAAAGAAAGGGCAGGAGAGAATACTTGAGGAGACATAGTTGAAAACGTCCCTAAATGGGGAAGGAAATAGCCACCCAAGTCCAAGAAACCCAGAGAGTCCCAAACAGGATAAACCCAAGGCAGAACACCTCAAGAAACATACTAATCAAACTGACAAAGATCAAACACAAAGAGCAGATACAAAAAGCAGCAAGGGAAAAGTAATGAATAACACAAAAGGGGATCCCCATAGGGATGACAGCTGATCTTTCAAGAGAAACTCTTCAGGCCAGGAGGGAATGGCAGGACACACTTAAAGTGATGAAAGAGAAAAACCTACAACCCAGATTACTATATCCAGCAAGGATCTCATTCAAATATGAAGGAAAAATCAAAATCTTTATAGACAAACAGAAGATGAGAGAATTCAGCACCACCAAACCAGCTCTTCAACAAATGCTAAAGGATCTTCTCTAGACAGGAAAGGTTTATAAACTTGAACCCAAACCAACAAAGTAAATGGCAACAGGATCATACCTATCAATAATTACCTTAAATGTAAATGGGTTGAATGACCAACCAAAAGACACAGACTGGTTGAATGGATACAAAAACAAGACTCCTATATATGCTGTCTACAAGAAACCCACCTCAAACCAAGAGACACATACAGACTGAAAGTGAAGGGCTGGAATAAAGATATTTCATGCAAATGGAGACCAAAAGAAAGAAGGAGTATCAATACTCATATCAGAGAAAATAGACTTTGAAATAAAGACCATGAAAAGAGACAAAGAAGGATACTACATAATTATCAAAGGGTCAATCCAAGAAGACATAACAATTATAAATATACATGCACCCAACATAGGAGCACCTCAATACATAAGGCAAATGCTAACAAGTAGGAAAGGGGAAATTAACAGTAACACAATAATAGTGGGAGACTTTAATACCCACTCACACCTATGGCTAAATCAACTGAACAGAAAGTTATCAAGGAAACACAAACTTTAAATGATTCAACGGACCAGTTAGACCTAACTGATATCTATACGACATTTCACTTCAAAACAATGAACTTCACCTTTTTTCTCAAGTGCACATGGAACATTCTTCAGGATAGATCACATCCTGGGCCATAAATCTAGCCTTGGTAAATTCAAAAAAAAAAAAAAATCAAATCATTTCAAGCATCTTTTCTGATCACAATGCAATAAGATTAGATGTCAGCTACAGGAAAAAAGTGATTTAAAATACAAACATATGGAAGCTAAACAACACGCTTCTGAATAACCAACAACTCATGGAAGAAATCAAAAATAAATCAAAATATGCATAGAAACAAATGAAAATGAAAACTCGACAACCCAAAACCTATGGGATTCAGTAAAAGCAGTGCTAAGGGAAACATTCATAGCAATATAAGCTTACCTCAAGAAACAAGACAGAAATCAAATAAATAACCTAACTTTACACCTAAAGCAACTAGAAAAAGAAGAAATGAAGAACCCCAGAGTTAGTAGAAGGAAAGAAATCATAAAAATTAGAGTAGGAATAAATGGTGGAAAAGAAACAAAGGAGACTATAGCAAAGATCAACAAAACTAAAAGCTTTGAGAAGATAAATAAAATTGACAAACCATTAGCCAGACTCATCAAGAAAAAAAGGGAGCAGAACCAAATCAACAAAATTAGACATGAAAATGGAGAAATCGCAACAGACAACATAGAAATACAAAGGATCATAAGAGACTACTATCAGCAACTATATGCCAATAAAATGGACAACTTGGAAGAAATGGACAAAGTCTTAGAAAAGTATAACCTTTCAAAACTGAACCAGGAAGAAACAGAAAATCTTAACAGATCCATCACAAGCATGGAAATTGAAACTGTAATCAAAAATCTTTCAACAAAAAAAACCCAGGACCAGGTGGCTTCACAGTTGAATTCTACCAAAAATTTAGAGAAGAGCTAACACCCATCCTACTCAAACTCTTCCAGAAAATTACAGAGGAAGGTAAACACCCAGACTCATTCTATGAGGCCACCATCAGCCTGAAACCAAAACCAGACAAAGATGTCACAAAAAAGAAAACTACAGGCCAATATCACTGATGGACATACATGCAAAATTCCTCAACAAAATTCTAGCAAACAGAATCCAACAACATATTAAAAGATCATCATCATGACCAAGTGGGCTTTATCCCAGGAATGCAAGGATTCTCCAATATTTGAAAATCAATCAATGTAATACACCACATTAACAAGTTGAAAGATAAAAGCCAGTGATTATCTCAACAGATGCAGAGAAAGCCTTTGACAAAATTCAACACCCATTTATGATTAAAAAAAAAAAACAACTCTCCAGAAAGCAGGCATAGAAGAAACATATCTCAACATAATAAAAGCCATATCTGATAAACCCACAGCAAACTTGGTGAAAATGGTGAAAAATTGAAAGTGTTTCCTCTAAAGTCAAGAACAAGACAAGGTTGCCCACTCTCACTGCTACTATTCAACTTTGTTTTGGAAGTTTTAGCCATAGCATTCAGAGAATAAAAAGAAATAAAAGGAATCCAGATTGAAAAAGAAAAACTAAAACTCTCACTGTTTGCAGATGGCATGATCTTCTACATAGAAAACCTTAAAGACACCACCAGAAAATTACTAGAGCTAATCAATGAATATAGTAAAGTTGCAGGATATAAAATGAATACACAGAAATCCCTTGCATTCCTATACACTAACAATGAGAAAACAGAAAGACAATTAAGGAAACAATCCCATTCACCATTGTAATGAAAAGAATAGGATACTTAAGTATAAATCTACCTAAAGAAACAAAAGATCTATATTTAGAAAACTATAAAATACTGATGAAGGAAATTAAAGATGACACAAATAGGTGGAGAAATATACCATGTTCATGGACTGAAGAATCAATATAGTAAGAATGAGTATACTACACAAAGCAATCTATAGATTCAATGCAATCCCTATCAAGCTACCAATGGTATTTTTCACAGAACTAGAACAAATAATTTCACAATTTGTATGGAAATACAAAAAACCTCAAATAGCCAAAGCAATCTTGAGAAAGAAGAAGGAACTGGAGGAATCAACCTGCCTGACTTCAGCTATACTACAAGGCTACAGTCATCAAGACAGTATGGTACTGGCACAAAGACAGAAATATAGATCAGTGGAACAAAATAGAAAGCCCAGAGATATATCCACGCACCTATGGACACCTTATCTTTTACAAAGGAGGCAAACATATACAATGAAGAAAAGACAATCTCTTTAACAAGTGATTCTGGGAAAACTGGTCAACCACCTGTAAAAGAATGAAACTAAAACACTTTCTAACACCATACACAAAAATAAACTCAAAATGTATTGAAGATCTAAATGTAAGACCAGAAACTATAAAACTCCAAGAGGAAAACATAGGCAGAACACTCTCTGACATAAATCACAGCAGGATCCTCTATGACCCACCTCCCAGAGTAATAAAAATAAAGGAAAAAATAAACAAATGGGACCTAATTAAACTTAAAAGCTTCCTTCCTTAAAAAGAAGGAAACTATAAGCAAGGTGAAAAGACAGACTTCTGAATGGGAGAAAATAATAACAAATCAAGCAACTGACAAAGAATTAATCTCAAAAATATACAAGCAGCTCATGCAACTCAATACTAGAAAAATAAATGACCCAATCAAAAAATGGGCCAAAGAACTAAACAGCCATTTCTCCAAGAAGACATACAGATGGCTAACAAACACATGAAAAGATGCTCAACATCACTCATTATCAGAGAAATACAAACCAAAACCACACAAGGTACCATATCACATCAGTCAGAATGGTTGCTATCCAAAGTCTACAAACAATAAATGCTGGAGAGGGCATGGAGAAAAGGGAACCCTCTTACTCTGTTGGTAGGAATGCAAACTAGTACAGCCACTATGGAGAACAGTGTGGAGATTCCTTAAAAAACTGGAAACAGAACTGCCATATGACCCAGCAATCCCACTGCTGGGCATACACACCGAGGAAACCAGAACTGAAAGGGACACATGTACACCAATGTGCACCACAGCACTGTTTAAAATAGCTAGAACATGGAAGCAACCTAGATGTCCATTGGCAGATGAATGGATAAGAAAGCTGTGGTACATATATGCAATGAAATATTAGTGAGTTTTAAAAAGAATGCATTTGAATCAGTTCTAATGAGGTGGATGAAACTGGAGCCGATTATCCAGAGTGAAGTAAGTCAGAAAGAAAAAACACCAATACAGTGTATTAATGCATATATATGGAATTTAGAAAGATGGTAATGATGACCCTAAATGCAAGACAGCAAAAGAGACACCAGTATAAAGAACAGACTTTTGGACTCTATGGGAGAAGGCACACCAATATAGTGTATTAATGCATATATATGGAATTTAGAAAGATGGTAATGATGACCCTATATGCAAGACAGCAAAAGAGACACTGATATAAAGAACAGACTTTTGGACTCTATGGGAGAAGGCAAGGGTGGGGTGACTTGAGAGAACAGCACTGAAACATGTATATTACCATATGTGAAACAGATGACCAGTCCAAGTTCAATGCATGAAACAGGGCATTCAAAGCAGGTACACTGGGACAACCCAGAGGGGTAGAATGGGGAGGGAGGGAGAAGGGGGTTTCGGGATGGGGACACATGTACACCCATGGCTGACTCATGTCACTGTATGGCAAAAACTACCACAATATTGTAAAGTATTAGCTTCCAGTTAAAACAAAATTAATTTAAAAATTAATTAAAAAATAAAGCAAACCTAGTAAAACTTGCTAATAATGTCTAAACATAAATAACAGTAAGTATTTTCATAAATAAAATTATTTTCATTATTTACTTTTTAAAAAAAGACAAAGAAAGCTGAACAATGAAGAATTAATGCTTTTGAACTGTGGTGATGGAGAAGACTCTTGACAGTCCCTTGGACAGCAAGGAGATCAAACCAGTCAATCCTCAAGGAAATTGATCCTGAATATTTATTGGGAGAACAAATGCTCAAGCTGAAGCTTCAATATGTTGGCCACCTGATGCAAAGAATCAAATTATTGGAAAAGATTGTGATGTTGGAAAAGATTGAACACAGGAGAAGGGGATGACAGAGGATGAGATGATTGGATGGCTTCACCGACTTGATGGGCATGAATTTGAGCCAGCTTCGGGAGTTGGTAATGGACAGGAAACCCTGGTGTGCTGCAGTCCATGGAGTCACAAAGAGTCAGATACAACTGAGCAACTGAACTGAGATGATGGATGGAAAGAATATGATTACAAAGTAGAAGAACAGTTAGGAAGTGTTGTGATATTCCAGTGAGAGTTCATGAGGATAGTGGCAGGGAAGGTGAAAACAAAATTAATAAACTCAGGATTCATTTGGAAGAGATTCTGCTTTTACTGATGGATTAATAGTGGATTGGATATGAGTGATAAGAGAGAAATGGAAATATAAATGAAAAGCAAGAGTGAGAAGAGAATTAGAATCAAAGAGATTCTGTTTCTGTCTTGAAAATCCAGGTCTATATTGGATTCATTTACCAAAAAGAGGATAGTTAAGGAAAAGAATTATTCAGCTTTCCTCCCAAGCTTATTCAGTTCATTTAAGTTCTATTCACCTTAAACTTGAAGTGCCTGTGGAAATAGAGTGAGGAAAAGGTGTTTAAAGGAGAGAGTCACTGACTGTTAAAAGGGGCTGTGGAGGGCACGGACAAAATGTATCCATTGGTTTTGAACTTGGAGGTTACTGGTGACTTTGACTACCTATATTCCAGTATGATAGTGATAGAAACCTAAATGGAATGGGTTGAAGAATGAATGTAAGATGAAGGAGTTGAGGTAGCAAGTAAGCAATGTTAAGGGGTGGAATAGAGAAATGAAACATTAGCTGGAAGAGAATACGAGGTCAGAAGAGGGTTTCCTTTACCTAACGGGTGATGCTGTGTTATGTACACTGATGTAAAATGATTCAGTAGAGAGTGAGTGTGACATTGCGGAAGTTAGAGAAAACGGAATATATACAGAGGAAAAGCCCTTGAACCAATGAGAGTGGTAATATCTAGAGTGCCCAGAGAGGGTCTGACTTTCGATAGAAGATGAAGAGGTGGGGTTTATTACTGAGACATGAAGAGGTTCTTTTCTGATGCCTTCTGTTTTCTCAAGGGATGGCTTCCCTACTGGTGCCTCCCTTGCCAGTCTCTTCTGTGATGTCATTAAAGAGTAGGCCACTTCCCTCCCTACTATTTCCAGAGAAGAGGACTCCGGGAAATTAGCAACAGAAAAGGGGAAGAATGATAATGATTTTACTTTTATTGCTCTTGCTGCTGTCATCACCATTGGTATTTCAACCTTCATTCACTAAGTATTTCTATGTGCCAGCAACAGTGTCAAATTCTTGAGATTTATTTCATGTAATCTTCACATCACTGTGTGGATCACAATAAACTGTGGAAAATTCTGAAAGAGATGGGAATACCAGACCACCTGACCTGCCTCTTGAGAAACCTATATGCAGGTCAGGAAGCAACAGTTAGAACTGAACATGGAACAACAGACTTGTTCCAAATAGGAAAAGGAGTATGTCAAGGCTGTATATTGTCACCCTGCTTGTTGAACTTCTATGCAGAGTAAATCATGAAAAATGCTGGGCTGGAAGAAGCACAAGCTGGAATCAAGATTGCTGGGAGAAATATCAATAACTTCAGATATGCAGATGACACCACCCTTATGGCAGAAAGTGAAGAGGAACTAAAAAGCCTCTTGATGAAAGTGAAAGAGGAGAGGGAAAAAGTTGGCTTAAAGCTCAACATTCAGAAAATGAAGATCATGGCATCTGGTCCCATCACTTCATGGCAAATAGATGGGGAAACAGTGGAAACAGTGTCTGACTTTATTTTTGGGGGGCTCCAGAANGCAGCCATGAAATTAAAAGACGCTTACTCCTTGGAAGAAAAGTTATGACCAACCTAGATAGCATATTCAAAAGCAGAGACATTACTTTGCCAACAAAGGTCCTTCTAGTCAATGCTATGGTTTTTCCAGTGGTCATGTTATGGATGTGAGAGTTGGACTGTGAAGAAAGCTGACACCGAGGAATTGATGCTTTTGAACTGTGGTGTTGGAGAAGACTCTTCAGAGTCCCTTGGACTGCAAGGAGTTCCAACCAGTCCATCCTAAAGGAAATCAGTCCTTGGTGTTCATTGGAAGGACTGATGCTAAGGCTTAAACTCCAGTACTTTGGCCACCTCATGCAAAGTGTTGACTCATTGGAAAAGACCCTGATGCTGGGACGGATTGGGGTCAGGAGGAGAAGGGGACGACAAAGGATGAGGTGGCTAGATGGCATCACTAACTCAATGAGGGTGAGTTTGGTGAACTCCGGGAGTTGGTGATGGACAGGGAGGCCTGGCATGCTGCGATTCATGGGGTCACAAAGAGTCAGATACGACTGAGCGACTGAACTGAACTGAACTGAACTGAATCTTCACATCGTTCCTATGAGGTACATACTATTTCCCCAGACTTTACAAATGAGAAAAAATGAAACATATAGAGCCAGAAATAGAAGAGTATTTCTGAGGGCTAAGAGAAAGATGTCTAGCTAGGTATAGCCAATTGTAAGCTTCCCAAGTGGCACTAGTGGTAAAGAATCCGCCTGACAGTGTGGGAGACATTAGAGATGTGGGTTTGACCCCTAGGTCAGGAAGATCCACTGAAGGCGGGCATGGCAACCCACTCCAGTATTCTTGTCTGGAGAATCTCTTGTGCAGAGGAGCTTGGTGGGCTATGGTCCATAGAGTCTCACAAAGCCGGACACGACTGAGGCAACTTAGTTTGCACACACATATAGTCAATTGTGCCAAATACTGCTGTATAAACAGGAAACCGTTTAATTGATTTTGTTCTTCCACAAACTTCAGCATCCTTTCATTGAGTGCATACCATGGATGAATAAAAGAATGATCAGAAATTTGTCACTGGATGCACAGTGACTGTGGATCTGTCTCTTTATCTTTGTTCTCTGGTTATATGCTCTGATTGATGCTGTACCTGGTAGATGACCCAAGGGGCTTGGACTTCTTATAGTGACCAAGGAAAACAGTGGTGGGAAACAAGCTGGACTGGTCCATTCTGCCATCCAGTAGGAAAGTAGCAACTTAAAGTTGTTCACAGGTCTTGAAAGCTTCATACTGAGGCACAATGGTAGAAAGCTTTTTGACAACTGGATAAAATTCAAATAGAAGAACAAGTGCGTTCCTATTCTTCTTTCTTTCTAGCCATGCATACAACCAATACAGAAAAAAAAAGGGAGATATGTAGGAAAACTCAAATAACATAAATGTCTGTTAAGTAAATGCCCATTGTACTTGTAGTATAGTTTTAAAAAATTGATGTTTTTTGGGGGAGGGGAGGGGTTGTATAGTCTTGACTCTGGCAAGACTGATATTATTTCTCCCTTTGTTTCTGCAAGATACAAAATGATGTGAAGTCCTAAAGCTGGCTAGTGGCAAAATGAAAATTGACATCCAGGACCTAAAACTTCTACTTTTCATTCTATCTCATTGTGGTTTTTGAAATCTAGTACATACCCATCCTTTTTCATTTTTACCATTTGCATAATGATATGCCAGGATCTAGAGCTTAATTACACAATCTTTTGGACCAAACTCTTGGCACTGAACTCCAGGCATGTTTAAAGTCTTCCTCCTTTTCCTGAGGCATTCCCTGCCTTCCTTCTTATCTGTGATGAGTTCTTCTCACAACCCTTATTCACACTATCCCCATTTTCTAACCCTCTCTACTCCCTTACTAGAATGCAACAGTTTTCAAGATGCCACAATTTTTGCAGAACTCAGCTCATAAATCAATGGTCATGAAGAGTGACTGTATTTTTCCCTTGACGTGATCTTGAGATTAAAATCACCTTTTATTTTGTTTCTTTAAAAAAACAAACAAACAAGTAAAATAAGCCCATTATTGGATTTACACATTGGGCCAGGATCTTAGGCAGACACACAGAAAGAAAAGAAAAAGGAATCAGCTCTTACCAAGTGGACACAGTATTTGCAGTGTTATGGATATGCAACCTCTTTTCTCCACAGCTCTCTAAAATGGGCATTGCTATCCTTATTACATGGAAGCAGAGATTGATTTCCAGTGAGATTCAGTAATAAATGAGGTAGAATTTCAATCAGGTAAGTATAGAATTGAAAGCAGGCAGAGAAGGGGACGACAGAAGATGAGATGGTTGGATGGCATCAGCAACTCAATGGACGAGTTTGAGCAAGCTCCCACAGTTGGTGATGGACAGGGCAGCCTGGCATGCTGCAGTCCATTTGCTTCCAAAGAGTCGGACACAACTGAGCAACTGAACTGAACTCTGGAATAAGTACTTTCTCCATTACACTACCCTACTTTCTTCAGAAGACTAAGATAACATGTCTGCCTTTAAATATACCCAAGCCTGGTGCTTCCCAATAGCTCAGTGGGTAAACAATCTGCTTGCAGTTCAGGAGCTGCAAGAGATGTTAGTTCAATCCCTGGGTCAGGAAGATCATCTGGAGAAGGAAATGGCAACCTGCTCCAGTTTTCTTGCCTGGTAAATTCCATGGACAGAGGAGCTTGGCAGGCTACAGTCCATGGGGTTGCAAATAATCAGTTATAACTGAGCATGCACACAGAGAGAATAGTAAAGTGACTCTACTTACGTGAGCATCCATTATCCATGAATGTAAAATGATGGTCAAGGGTAATTGTGATTGTACAGGTGTTGAAGCCAGAAGTATCAGGGCATTAATTCTAGTTCTGCAACCTTTTGGCACATACTAAGACGGCGCAGGAACTGCCAAGAAGAGCTACCCCACGTCCGAAGCTAGGGGCAGCATCTGAGAGGAGCAACCCCACCTCCAAGGAGCGGTGGCTGCGTGGGTGCAGGAGGGCCTAGAGGAGCTATTCCACATTCAAGGTCAGGAGGGGCAGCGGTGAGGTGATACCCCTCGTAAGGAACAGCAGCTGTGCTTTGCTGGAGCAGCCGTGAAGAGATACCCTAGGTCCAAGGTAAGAGAAACCGAAGTAAGATGGTAGGTGTTGCAAGAGAGCATCAGAGGGCAGACACACTGAAACCATAATCACAGAAAACTAGTCAATCTAATCACACTAGGACCACAGCCTTGTCTAACTCAATGAAACTAAGCCATGCCCTTGAGGCCATCCAAGACGGGCGGGTCATGGTGGAGAGGTCTGACAGAATGTGGTCCACTGGAGAAGGGAATGGCAAACCACTTCACTATTCTTGCCTTGAGAACCCCATGAACAGTATGAAAAGGCAAAAATAGGATAATGAAAAAGGAACTCCCCAGGTCAGTAGGTGCCTCCTGACCAATATGCTACTGGAGATCAGTGGAGAAAAAACTCCAGAAAGAATGAAGGGATGGAGCCAAAGGAAAACGAAGCCAGTTGTGGATGTGACTGGTGATAGAAGCAAGGTCCGATGCTGTAAAGAGCAATATTGCATAGGAACCTGGAATGTCAGGTCCATGAATCAAGGCAAATTGGAAGTGGTCAAACAAGAGATGGCAAGAGTGAACGTCGACATTCTAGGAATCAGCAAACTAAAATGGACTGGAATGGGTGAATTTAACTCAGATGACCATTATATCTACTACTGCGGGCAGGAATCCCTTAGAAGAAATGGAGTAGTCATCAAAAAAAAGAGTCCGAAATGCAGTACTTGGATGCAGTCTCAAAAACGACAGAATGATCTGTTCATTTCCAAGGCAAACCATTCAGTATCATAGTAATCCAAGTCTATGCCCCAACCAGTAATGCTGAAGAAGCTGAACGGTTCTATGAAGACCTACAGGACCTTTTAGAACTAACACCCAAAAAAGATGTGCTTTTCATTATAGGGGACTGGAATGCAAAAGTAGGAAGTCAGGAAACACCTGGAGTAACAGGCAAATTTGGCCTTGGAATATGGAATGAAGCAGAGCAAAGGCTAACAGAGTTTTGCCAAGAAAGTGCACTGGTCATAGCAAACACCCTCTTCCAACAACACAAAGGAAGACTGTACACATGGACATCACCAGATGTGCAACACCTAAATCAGATTGATTATATTCTTTGCAGCCAAAGATGGAGAAGCTGTATACAGTTAGCAAAAACAAGACCAGGAGCTGACTGTGGCTCAGATCATGAACTCCTTATTGCCAAATTCAGACTTAAATTGAAGAAAGTATGGAAAACTGCTAGACCATTCAGGTATTACCTAAATCACCTAAATTACAGTGGAACTGAGAAATAGATTTAAGGGCCTAGATCTGATAGAGTGACTGATGAACTATGGAATGAGGTTCATGACATTGTACAGGAGACAGGGATCAAGACCATCCCCATGGAAAAGAAATGCAAAAAAGCAAAATGGCTGTCTGGGGAGGCCTTGCAAATAGCTGTGAAAAGAAGAGAGGCTAAAAGCAAAGGAGAAAAAGAAAGATATAAGCATACGAATGCAGAATTCCAAAGAATAGCAAGGAGAGATAAGAAAGCCTTCTTCAGTGATCAATGCAAAGAAATAGAAGAAAACAACAGAATGGGAAAGACTAGCGATCTCCTCAAGAAAATTAGAGATACCAAGGGAACATTTCATGCAAAGATGGGCTTGATAAAGGATAGAAATGGTATGGACCTAACAGAAGCAGAAGATATTAAGAAGAGGTGGCAAGAATACACAGAAGAACTGTACAAAAAAGATGTTCAAGACCAAGATAATCACGATGATGTGATCACTCACCTAGAGCCAGACATCCTGAAATGTGAAGTCAAGTGGGCCTTAGAAAGCATCACTATGAACAAAGCTAGTGGAGGTGATGGGATTCCACTTGAGCTATTTCAAATCCTGAAAGATAATGCTGTGAAAGTGCTGCACTCAATATGCCAGCAAATTTGGAAAACTCAGCAGTGGCCACAGGGCNGCAAATAGATGGGGAAACAGTGGAAACAGTGTCAGACTTTATTATTTTGGGCTCTAAAGTTACTACAGATGGTGACTGCAGCCATGAAATTAAAAGATGCTTACTCCTTGGAAGAAAAGTTATGACCAACCTAGATAGTATATTGAAAAGCAGAGACATTACCTTGCCAACTAAGGTCCGTCTAGTCAAGGCTATGGTTTTTCCTGTGGTCATGTATGGATGTGAGAGTTGGACTGTGAAGAAAGCTGAGCACCGAAGAATTGATGCTTTTGAACTGTGGTGTTGGTGAAGACTCTTGAGAGTCCCTTGGACTGCGAGGAGATCCAACCAGTCCATTCTGAAGGATATCAGCCCTGGGTTTTCTTTGGAAGGAATGACGCCAAAGCTGAAACTCCAGTACTTTGGCCACCTGATGCGAAGAGTTGACTCATTGGAAAAGACCTGGGAGGGATTGGGGTCAGGAGGAAAAGGGGACAACAGAGGATGAGATGGCTGGATGGTATCACCCACTCGATGGACGTGAATTTGAGTGAACTCCGGGAGTTGGTGATGGACAGGGAGGCCTGGCATGCTGCAATTCATGGGGTCGCAAAGAGTTGGACATGACTGAGTGACTGGACTGAACTGAACTGAACTGAAGCCATTTTGTAAATGTCTCAGAGTCAGAGTTCTCACTTTTAGATTGGGATAAAATGAGTCTTAGTTAGAAAGTTAGAAATTAACTTGGAAAGTTAATTAAGTTAGAAAGCTCGTGTAAGATATTTAGCCTAGTTCTTTATATGTTAAGCATTCAATAAAATGGTGACTGTTATTGGGAGTATTAATGGAACAGTATTAAAGGGTAACATAAAGTGCAGAGCACCTAAGAGCCCAGGGCCCCTGTTCCCTAGTCTAGTAGAAGGAAGACTTCAGTAAAAAAGGTTATGTTTGAATTAGATATGAAGAATGAATGAAGGAGGTCTCCAGTGGAAGAGAGCATGAGAACATGAAAAGTCACAACGGCCAGTGGTCTGGAGAGTGGCCAGTACATTGGAGTCTTAAACATCCTGCATAAGTGTCTGGACTTCATTGCATGAAGCCCCAAAGGAAACCCTGAGAAATCTTTAAGTGAAGAAGTGGTGAGATGCTTTTGGTTTTAACATCACTATGGATACCGTGTGATGCATGGTCTGGAAGCCCCGAGAGAGTCATCTCTCCTCCTTCTTCATTCTTCATGCATAGTCACACTTCTGAGTCCTGAACATTTCAGGCTATGAAATCACATTTAGAGGGCATGATGGTGGAGCGGGGAAGGAGAGAGAGAGAAAGCAAAACAACCAAAGGGAAAAAGCAAGTCCCTGGAGATCCAGCGAAGATGCCCTCACTGTTCTAACATGGAGAAAATGAGAAAAACAAGGAGCACATTACAAACAAGAACATGTGTATGCATTTATTAACATTTCCAACGTGGATTTAATTTTCCGTGTGCGTCCCGCCCCCACAGAGCGCGGAGCATTTCATCTAACCTCTCGTTAAGTTGCATGTGAGCCATCTTTTTAACGTGTCCTCGGGGGGAATCTTCAAACAGACTCTATAATCTCGCTTATAAATGACTCTCCTTCAAAATGCTGTTTACATTCATTCTTTCACCAGCTCCTCCTCCACCCACCCCTGCCGAGCTATGTATGTGAACCGCTGGCCTTTTAGAGGAGATGGACTTCCAACCTCTTAGTATTGTACGTGTGCTCTGGGGCCAGGCACACTGGCTTTAGTTCCTCGCTCCACCGCTAACTTCATAGGGTGTGTCTCTCTGAGGCAGGAGGTCATCACCTGTAAAATCCGGCCAGCGATTAGAAACTGCTTCATTTTGTTGTTGCGGGTTAACCGAGATGGTGTCTGCAGAGCTTTAAGCACGTGGCCGGGCACACACTGAGCAGTCAGCAAATCATGCGGTTATTCTTTTTGCATCATACTTCTTATCAGCCTCTAGAACTGAGTGCAAACACTGGTTCCTATCACTTATTAACTGTATTCCTTGAGGCATCTGAGTTTTGCTTCTATTATTTGTAAATGGTATTCATATGTAAACACTTAACTCCCAACATTGCATTGGGACAAAATAACACTAGCTGATACTTATTTTGTGTGTGTGTTTGTGTGTCTGTTCTAATACGTCCAGCACCAATTTCAAGCAATTTAAATGGTTCTTTTTCTTTAACACTTATAGCTATTTACGAAAGAGGCAATATTATTGTCCTCATTTTACAGGTGAGAAGAGTAGGGTACAGACAGGTTAAGTAATGTGACAGGGCCACACAGCTTGGATTCCCATTCAAACCCAGGCAGTGAGGTTCCAGAGCTTATTTTCATCATCCCGTTACACTTGTGCCAAGAAATAGTTTTACTGCAAGCATTTTGCATGGTTCACTAGGCCTAGAAGATTGGTAATATTAATTTCTTTCACCCTTTTACATCCCTCCCTCCCTGGTCTAGGAAGCAAATATGGCTGCTGCACGTTGAGCAAAGCAAGGCGAGGATAAAAGTCAAATTAATAGAACACCGCAAGGTGTGAATAAGGTGAATATAGTCATCATCCTTGAGCCCCTCTGCTGTGCAAAGCTTGAGATAAGGAAAAGGGGTAGGAGAAGGTGGCAGTCAGCTCTTTGCCCTCAAAGGACTTTAAATCTAGTAAAGGAATTGGCATGCATGTCATTACCAATGATACAGTGCATCTTCACAGATGAACCTTAAGAAGTGCTATCGACCTAGGAGAAATGATGTTTATTTCCATAGGGCAGGAAATGTATGATAATCATAGAAACTGCTACAAGCAGAGACGACTTAACCTCTATGAGAAAATATACACAGAATCTGTTCTCTCGTATTTCCCATTCCTAGCCCACTCCCCATTTGAAAGTGAATGAAAATGTTCGGAAGAGATCATCCTAGGACATGTATACGCATTTACATTTTACACAGGTGGAAGAAAATATCTGCAACTCATCCGAGCCAGTTATGTAAATACCACATCTCAAGTCTTATTAGCCCACGTAATGCATTTACATAGATGATGAATAACAAAGTGGAAGTCAGGAAACTGCTCCACCAACCCAAGAACTGAATCTTAAACCAGTTCTTGAATAAAAATATCTGTCCAAAGAGATAATGGGACTTTGCAGGCAGTGAGAGTGGTAAAGAACCAGCCCACCATTGCAGGAGACCTAAGAGATGTGGGTTCGATCCCTGGGTCAGGAAGATCTCCTGGAGGAGGGCATGGTAACCCACTCCAGTATTCTTGCCTGGAGAATCCAATGGACAGAGGAGTCTGGTGGGCTACAGTCCATGGGCTTGCAAAGACTTGGACACAACTGAAGCGACTTAGCACATGTGCACAAAGGGATAATAGGTCTCATGCAAAATAAGTCTGACAGTTGCAAAATTCCAGGTTTTTTAATGAGTTTCAGGTGAGATGGGTGACAGTGTGTCTGCTTAGACAATATGGGTCCAGCAAGGGGCACATATTCAAGGAATTGTTATTGCCTCTGTTATGTCACCCTCATTCACTCCAAACACTAGTTCATGAAGCCGTCGAGAGTCAAGACAGAAACTCAAATAGCCCTGAAGAGCTCGTTGCTAGCACAAGCAGTTTGTTTTATAGGGTTCTAGTGGTGCATCCCAGAGACAGCGATGGCACCCGACTCCAGTGCTCTTGCCTGGAAAGTACCATGGATGGAGGAGCCTGGTGGGCTGCAGTCCATGAGGCCTCGAAGAGTTGGACATGACTGAATGACTTCACTTTCACTTTTCCTTTCATGCATTGGAGAAGGAAATGGCAACCCACTCCAGTGTTCTTGCCTGGAGAATCCCAGGGACGGGGGAGCCCGGTGGGCTGCCGTCTGTGGGGTCGCACTGAGTCGGACAGGACTGGAGCGACTTAGCAGCAGCAGCACACCCTGGGAGACAGTTCCCTGAGGCTGGAGGAGGAGGGGAGAAGCACACAATCAGGTCAATCTGAGGATCTGGGGAAAAGATGGGGATGCTGTCTCTATGATGTCTCCCAATCGTCCTGTGCTCCCTGTGCCCCACTGGGTAAAAATGAAAACCTTGTCATCTTCATTTGTAGCATTCCAAGTTTCAAAGCAAATAATTCCACCTTTAGAAAAATATGAAAGGGAAAATTTAACAGAGAGATTGTAAATAGACCATAAAAATGGAAGTTTGGTATACCCCTTTTCAAACTATACACACAGTCCTCTCTCTCTCTCATAAACACACAGACACAAAATCCCCTCCTCTGGGGAATATCTCCTCTCTCCCCCTTCTGACTCTGAGAAGGTAATGTGGCAAGTTTGTCAACAAGGATGGAAACTAAGGCAAACAAAGCCAAGATAGATTAAAAAAAATAATAGGAGATAGATCAGTCTGAAGTTAGTCATTGTAGGAATAAGTACTTTTTCACAAACTGGTGAATCTTGAGATCTTTACTGAATCATATCAGCACTCAGGACCATCAGATGCTAAGATAAGGTACAGTTATATTTGAAACACTCTGCTTAAGAAAGTAGTGGTGTGAGCATTCAGATTGCTAGCATCCTAAATATTTCCTGGACTGCCTTGTCTACCTGGTACGTGTATTATCATCCAGTTCCTCACCTTTGATTCGAATTTCCTGATTTATGTTTTCTTTGTATATTTTCCCCTAGATGGGTGTGTGCGTGTGTGTGCACACTCAAATTAAAGCCAAGATTTTGCTATTTGGATCCCAAGTTTGCATATTGATGGACAAACTTGTGTTTAAGCCATTTAACTATGCTCAAGGCATAATTTCTTTATTTGTTAAAAAGAGTCACTTGTAAGAAAACCTACAGCCCAATTGTGGTAAAATAGAGAACTTAATCATGCCTAGAAAACTATCCTAACACAAATGAATGGCAAGCAAAGGAAAAGACTAGAGTTAAACAAATGGATATTCTGCCATTTAGAAGATGTATAACATTGAGCAAGTTATTCACCCTGTTTCTGCCTCATTTTTCTCATCTGTGATCAAAGAATGGCAAAGCCCATTGCACAGGATTGCTTTGAGCATTTGATTAAATGATGTCTGCATATCCTGGTTACTCTACGGCTGTTCGCCGTCATTGATTGTGAATTATCAATGTATTAACTAAATGCAAAGAATAATATTACTAGTGATATGAGTAATATGATTTGATTGTCAACTCACTGAATAGAGTTCAGTTCAGTTCAGTCGCTCAGTCGTGTCCGACTCTTTGCGACCCCATGGATCGCAGCACGCCAGGCCTCCCTGTCCATCACCAGCTCCCAGAGTTCACTCAGATTCACGTCCATCAAGTCAGTGATGCCATCCAGCCATCTCATCCTCTGTCGTCCCCTTCTCCTCCTGCCCCCAATCCCTCCCAACATCAAAGTCTTTTCCAATGAGTCAACTCTTCACATGAGGTGGCCAAAATACTGGAGTTTCAGCTTTAGCATCATTCCTTCCAAAGAAATCCCAGGGCTGATCTCCCTCAGAATGGACTGGTTGGATCTCCTTGCAGTCCAAGGGATTCTCAAGAGTCTTCTCCAACACCACAGTTCAGAAGCATCAATTCTTCGGCGCTCAGCCTTCTTCACAGTCCAACTCTCACATCCATACATGACCATAGGAAAAACCATAGCCTTGACTAGACGGACCTTAGTCGGCAAAGTAATGTCTCATAACTTTCCTTCCAAGGAGTAAGGTCTTTTAATTTCATGGCTGCAGTCACCATCTGCAGTGATTTTGGAGCCCAAAAAAATAAAGTCTGACACTGTTTCCACTGTTTCCCCATCTATTTGCCATGAAGTGATGGGACCAGATGCCATGATCTTCATTTTCTGAATGTTGAGCTTTAAGCCAACCTTTTCCCTCTCCTCTTTCACTTTCATCAAGAGGCTTTTTAGTTCCTCTTCACTTTCTGCCATAAGGGTGGTGTCATCTGCATATCTGAGGTTATTGATATTGGGACTAAACTTTTAATTTTGTATCTACCAGATGATATATAAACTTGATAAATTAATTAGAATGAGCACACTGTGAAGCAGATTAAACAAGCAGATATTTTATGGAAGTGGTGTGTGTCACTCCATGTGTTAAGACGTTTCAGTCATGTCCGACTCTTTGTGACCCCATGGACTGTAGACTGCCACGCTTCTCTGTCCATGGGATTTCCCAGGCAAGAATACTGGAGTGGGTTGCTATTTCCTTCTCCAGGGCATATTCCTGACCCAGAGATTGAACCTACGTCTCTGTGGTCTTCTGCACTGGCAAGAGGGTTCTTCCACAGGATCTCATAATGAGGGGGAAGAAACTGTGCAGTTACCTTCTTCCAGATGAATGCCTCTAGGCTCCACCCAAATGGTCTCCCCAGGCTGCCCAACTTAGGGGAAGCTCTGTGAACTCAGGAGCTTTGGCAAACACGCTGAACGGAAAGTGATGGTGAGAAGTGATGGAGGATACGCCTCTGCTTCAGGAATCTCCCCATAATTCCAAAAGATAGTGGCTGTTCAGTCTCTCAGTCACGTCTGACTCTTTGCAGCTCTATGAACTGCAGAAAGTCAGGCTTCTCTGTCCTTCACCATCTCCCAGAGCTTGCTCAAACTCATGTCCATTGAGTCAGTGATGCCATCCAACCATCTCATCCTCAGTCACCCCCTTCTCCTCCTGCCTTCAATGTTTCCCAAGATGAGGGTCTTTTCCAATAAGTCAGCTCTTCACATCAGGTGGCCAAAGTATTGATGTCTTAGCCTCAGCATCAGTCCCTCCAATGAATGGTCAGGATTGATTTCCTTTAGGATGGACTGGTTTGATCTCCTTGCAGTCCAAGGGACTTTCAAAAGTCTTCTCCAACACCACAGTTCAAAAGCATCAATTCTTCAGTGCTCAGCCTTATTTATAGTCCAACTCTTATATCCATACATGACTACAAGATACACGCACCCCAATGTCCATTGCAGCACTATTTACAGTAGCCAAACATGGAAGCAACCTAAATGTCCATCAACAGAGGTATGGATAAAGAAAATGTGGTACATATATACAATGTAATATTATTCAGCAATAAAAACAAATGCCATTTGTAGCAGCATGGATAGACCTCATATCATGAGCATCATGGATAGATTCTCATATTCAATGAAGTGAGTCAGATTGAGAAATACAAATATCATATGGTATTGCTTGTATGTGGAATCTAAAACAAGGCTACAAATAAACTTGTTTACAAGACAGAGATAGAGTTACAGATGAAGAAGGTAAGCTTATGGTTACTGGGGTGTATGGGGGAGGGATAAACTGGAAGACTGAGATTGATATATACACACTATTATATATAAAATAGATAGCCAATAAGGACCTACTGTATATAACAAGGAACTCTACTCAGTGCCGTGTAATGGCCTATATGGGAAAAGTACCTAAGAAAGAGTGGCTCTATGTATAAGAGATTTACTGTATTGTAAACCTGAAACTAACACAACATTACGAATGTTGTAAATCATTATAAATCAACCATCTCCTAATAAAAATTTATTTAGGAAAGAAATAACCACACCCTTGGAAGATTAGTCAGAGTCACCCTATAAACTATAAATAGTCAAGACAACGGGACACCAAGAAACTACAAGCATGAAATTATTACAACAGGGGACCAGTTGGTTTTCAGAATGACTATGGTCTCAGGCAGTCATGTGAATTACTGTTTACCTGAAAGAGCATTTTGGATAACTGTCCAGCATTCATGACTTTAATTGGATTCTCAAAGGAATTTGTGACTCTTATCTAAAAGCTCTGCTTCTAAAAAGAGTAAGTTCCTGATAAATAACAGGAAACTCTCAGGGCTCTTTGTTGTTCTTGCTATCGTGCACTTGGTCATGTTCTCCTCTTTGTGACACCATGGACTGCAGCAAGCCAGGTTTCCCTGTCCTTCACTATTTCCCAGAGTTTGCTCAAACTCATGTCCATTGACTCAATGATGCCATCCAACCCTCTCATCCTCTGTCATCCCCTTCTTCTCCTGCCTTCAATCTTTCCCAGCATCAGGATCTTTTCCAATGAGTCAGCTGTTTGCATGAGGTGGCCAAATTATTGGAGCTTCAGCTTCAACATCAGTCTTTCCAATGAATATTCAGGTTGATTTCCTTTAGGATTCACTGGTTTGATCTCCTTGCAGTCCAAGAGACTCTCAAGAGTCTTCTCCAACACCACAATTCAAAAGCATCAATTCTTCAGCACTCAGCCTTTTTTATGGTCCAACTCCCATATCCATACATGAATACTGGAAAAGCCAGAGCTTTGACTATATAGACCTTTATTGGCAAAGTGCTTTCTCTGATTTTTAGTGTCTAGATTTGTCATAGCTTTCCTTCCAAGGAGCATGTGTCTTTTAGTATCATGGCTGCAGTCACTGTCTGCATTGATTTTGGAGCCCAAGAAAATAAAGTCTGTCACTGTCCATTTTCTTCCCCATCTATTTGCCATGAAGTGATGGGACTGGATGCCATGATCTTAGTCTTTTGAATGCTGAGTTTTAAGCCAGCTTTTTCACTCTTCTCTTTCACCTTCATCAAGTGCCTCTTTAGTTCCTGTTTACTTTCTGCTGTTAGTTTGGTGTCATCTGCGTATCTGAGGTTATTGATATTTCTCCCAGCAATCTTGAATCCAGTCTGTGATTCATTCAGCCTGGCATTTTGCCTGATGTAATCTGTGTATGAGTTAAATAAGCAGGGTGACATAAATATACAGCGTTGATGTACTCCTTTCCCAATTTTGAACCAATCCATTGTTCCATGCCGGGTTCTAACTGTTGCTTCTTGAACCTGCATACAGGTTTCTCAGGAGGTAGATAAGGTGGTCGGGTATTCCCGTCTCTGTGCATGTCTTATTTTTAGTAGAAAGCATAATCTGGGAATAAGGTATGTGATGTACTCTTCATGAGTTGATTGAGATTGTATTTTTTTTTTAAGGAGTCTGTGGTATATTTTAATGAAATAGGGCCAGTGTCCATGAGATACCTGCCATTTTATGGTGGATTTTGACATTGTAGGTGAGGGCAGAGAGTGCTGGAGTAGAAGTCACAGTGTCTGCATCCTACTCTGGCCTCAGCGCTGCAACTCAACGGACCAGCGTCATTGACCTTCGCCGCTGCAGTGAGGTACACCATAGGGGCTAGAGGAACAAGCTGTCTCTCACTGGAGTGGGGAGTGTGGCAGAGGACACTTCTTTTTCTCCCTCTTTGACAACTTGACAGTAGGTCGCTTCACACCGGCATTCGGAATTGAAACTGCTTCTGGAATATTTTTTAGAAAACAGATCGTGGGTGGTGGTAATTCTAGCAGGTTCCTTGGCTTAGTGGCACTTTTTTCTCTGGGAGTGGAGTACATTGTTATAAGAGAAATGGGGACCAGTGAGCACCCCAACCTCCCTAATTACACTGTTGAAAGAGTTAACCTTGACAGAGTACTTCCCAGGACCCTCCACTAGGTTGTGTCCTTGACATTCCAGATATTGTTATATCTTACAAAACCCCTCCAGGGACATATTTTCCAGCCTCTCTTTCACAGAGGAGGAAACTGAGATTTGCAGGACTTAAATTAAAAAGTAGTTTAAAATCACAAGGCTAGCAAATAGTGGAGTCAATCTACTGTCTCATACAGTGTTTATTGGATCCAAATTTTATAATTTAATAACTTTTTAAAGAAATTATGATAGTATTATGCCTTGATTTTAGAAAATCAGGAAAAATTCTGAAAACTGTAAATCACTCACCTGTCCTCTTAACAAGAATGTGGTTCCCGCTGATAAAAGTAGCACAGTATATTAGCACAGAAATTTACAGCTTTCTCCTTATTATTCCAGACGTTAAACATTTGATCCTTATAAAAAGTGTGGCTTTCTTGCACTAGGTCAGACCTGGCTCAGGAAATTTGCTCATCCCTCAGTTTTGCGTACTTCTCTTCTGGGCTGTCACATGACAGATTCCTTTACTTTTTTCATCTCTCTGTTTAGACATCCATCTTGTCAGGGCCTTTCCAGGTTGTAACATAAGCTCTGTGAGATCAGGGGCTTTGGTTTCTACCATATTGCTATGATGGAACCTGATATAGTTTCTGGCACATAGTAGGTAGTCAATAATATTTGCTGAATAAGAGCAATATTGGGTAAAAAAAATTATGTTTCCCATTCAGAAGGAAGGGAATGTAAAATGATTCAGGTGAGAAGGCTTACTTACGGCTAGTAAATAGCAGAATAGGGCTTGGTGCCAATTCTCCTAATTCTTAACCACACGCTTTCTCCCACTTAGCTCGGCTCTGCCTCTAATGTAATTGGCTCTGAGCACAGGGCCAGCACGGCTGTGCATAAACCCACATCAGTGTAGCACACCCAGTAAATGGATCTGAGTTCTGGTACTTAAGGGGAAAAATGCAGTGTTGAAAGAATGGCCTCTTATTTATCTTTCTGAGGGCTCCATATTTGGAAATGCTAACAGGAAGACAATGAATTACTCCAATGCAACTACAGGAAGCATAAACCTTTACTTTGTTTCAAAGGGTGGCCTATGTTCCACATAACCTCTAGAATCCCAGGTTGAGGTCTCAGATCAGCCCCACCCTGGTTCCCTCGGGTGAGTCACAACCTCTCCAGAACTCAGGTGTGTGTGTCTGTAATACTTCTGAGCTGGATCAGATGATCTTTAAACCCCAGTGTGCTTTAACATTTTCAGTTGTGAACGCCCTGGGTGCCCTCCTCACCACTAGGAAAACAGACATAACTCTGGGCTGGAGAGGAAACACACTGGGTACATTAGTGTGAGATGAGTAATGAATCCAGGATCCCAACTTGGCTCTCAGACAGGTGGGAGAGAAAGCAACCCTGTTGCTAAGTTAAAAGATAATCCATTCTCAAGAAGGAAATCTGTTACCTTACCCTGATATAAGCAAGGCCAGGCCCGAAGAGCATGGAAACAAAAATAAATAGGTGGAAAAGTTTTTTTGCTGCTGCTCCTAGCAGTTTTCTGATGTCTTTCTCTCACTTTGCGCTGACTGTCAAATGGTCTATCAAGAGGTTAGTTTGTAATTAAACTCAGCTCTAATTGCTGGAACAAGTAACTAATTGTGTTCTTAAATCCTTTTATTTTATACCCTAGAAACCAGTGCGCTCTTGCCTTTAAATGCTAGTGATTTGAGAGAATCACATAAGTACAGCTTTTAGCAGAAATTTGGTTCATTTGAAGCTTTTACCCAGAGCATCAATCAAGAAAACTAAAAGGAAAAAAAAAAAAAAAAACAAAAACACATGAAACCAATTGGTGAAGGGAATAATCCTCCCTCCACAACAATAACAAAAATAAATTTGTAGAAATGTTCTGCCTTCTCTCTTTCTGAATTATAGATAGTGCCATGTTTAATGATTGGTTTATATACTAAGACCCATATTCAGGAATCTGTCTATTTTTAAATAGGCTCTCTATCTTTAAAGGGTCAGTTGGGTGCTTTTGAGGTATGGAAAATCTTTTGAAGCCACTCAGATCCATTTAGTGAGTCATCATTTTGGAAAAAAAAAAGTGTGAGTAATGCAAATGTCAGTTTAATGTGAATTTGAGTTATGTAGAGCAAACAAAGCAGCGAGTCTGAAAGATTTTTGGAAGAACAACAGAGCAAAGACATTAATTCAGCCATAGTACCTGTTAGTACCTGTTTGTCCCTGTTAGGTAATGCCAGTGGAGGCCAGTGGCTCTAAAAGTTTAAAATATCCTTCTATATTTGGACAATGTGGTGAGTGTTTGGGGCTGTGTGTCAGCCTCCAACTCCCTTTTTTCCCTGCCTATGAAGTCCTTCAGTTTTGGGTGCCAGAGACCCCACTCCCAGGCTTCCCAGGTGGCACAGTGGTAAAGAACCCGCCTGCAAATGGAGGAGATACAAGAGATGTGGATTTGATCCCTGAGTCGGGAAGATCCCCTGTAGAAGGAAATGGCAACCCACTCCAGCATTCTTGCTTGCAAAATTCCACGGACAGAGGAGCCTGGCGGGCTACAGTCCGTGGGGCCACGAAGAGTCAGACATGAGCGTGCACAGGCATGACCCCACTCCCAGCGTCCCCGGCTTTAGTTTACCAGTGTAACCTTACCCATCCCAAGCTCCTGGCCGTACTAGAGTAGTCAGTGGACCAGGGATGCGCCCGTGACTTGCACAATTTCGGTCCATGAGGACAAGTGAGAATAGGGTCAATATCTTCCTTTGTGTCAACAGAGAAGTGCCTTCTTTCTCTTCTGCTGATTTTAAATGTGGACCATGAAACCCCAAGGAGAAAATACCCATCTCATCTGTTGCCATCCAGAATCATTTGAATTTTTTTCTAATTTTTGGAGACTTATTTTGAAAACACTGAGTGATGGAGTCTGAGATGAACAGGAGCCATAGTTGAAAATGCTGAGTGATGGAGTCTGAGATGAACAGGAGCCATCTGACTTGTTCTAGAGAACTTGGACCTAGGATGAAGCTGACACCTCAGTGAGACAGAAAGAAAGAGAGACTATAGATCTTGGTGACTTTATCAAGTTGTTTGATCAAACCTTGCCTAAAATTATATATGCAGCCTTTTCTTAAGGTGGGTGAGTCAATAAACTCTATTGTTTCCAAAAACATTTGTTGAGCATTTAGTATATGGGAGCCAATGGTCTAAAACCAGCAATAGCATCAAACAAGAGGTTCCTATGTTGCAGTGTAACAAGAAAAAGATCAAAACTAACAACGAAGCAAACAAAAAGAGAGGTAGAATGATAAAGCTGAAATAGAGCATATTCATTTCCCAGGGCTACCATAATCAAGAGCCACTAGCCAGAGGTCCTAAACCACAGACATTTTTGCCTCACGATTCTGAGCATTAGAAGTCCTAGGTCTACACATTGGCAGAAAGGGCCCTTCTGAGGGCTGCGGGACAGAATCTGCTCCAGGCCTCCCTCCCAGCTCCTGGCGACGTACTGGCATCTTGGCGTTGCTTGGCTACGGATACATTACCACGGTTTCTGCCTTCATCCTTGCATGATGTTTTTTCCAATATCTTCATACTGCCTTCTCCCTGTGTATATATGCCTCTGTGTCCAAAGTCACCCTTTTCATAAGGACACCAATCATGCTGTGTTAGGGCACACTCTTGTGCTACTCTTATGCCCATCTTAGCTAATTATATCTGCAAAAAACTCTATTTCCAAATTAAATCACATTCTGAGGCATTGGGGGTTTAGACTTCAACAAATTATCATGGTGTGGGAGGGAGGGGATGCAATCCAACTCATAACACAGAATAATGTGATTAGGAGACACTCTAATCTTATGGCACGTGTGTACTCAATCGTGTCTGACTCTTTGTGACTCCAGGGACTATACTTCACCAGGCTCCTCTGTCCATGGAAACTTCCAGGCAAGAATACTGGAGTGGGTTGCCATTTCCTTCCCCAGGTGATCTTCCTGACCCAGGGATCAAACCTGTCTCCCACTTGACAGTGGATTCTTTACCACTGAGCCACTTTGTATGCATGCTCATGCATTTCTGGGGAGATGCCATTTACTCTGAGAATTAAAAGGTAAGATGTAACTGAGACTAGGTCTGATTTTCTGAGGAGGAAAAAATTATTTGGGGCAGATGGAAAATCGAATGGATAGTTTTTAATACTCAAGCTACCAAAAAAAAAAAAAAAAA
>SJYQ01001715.1:102565-196992 GCA_006410935.1 Redunca redunca
AAAAAAAAAAAAAAAAAAACAAAAAACCAGACCAAAGAGCAATAATTTAAAAAAAAAAAAGACTTTTATTGCTTATGTCCATTTGAGTTATATTTTCTATAATTTGAAAGTTAAGGAGTTAAGTAGGGTCTGTCTGAATAAGTCCTATTAAGAATTTACTAACTATAATTTACTTATAAAAGCCCTAATCCTTCTTTTCTTTATTGCACAATGAGATGACTTTCTACATCTTGCTTTGATACTTGTCAGATATTGTGGTCTTTGGTTTAATTCCATGTCAGTTTTGCTAGTTGTATATTTCTGAAGTTGGGGATCATTGTAGTACTATTTTTCTCTCTGGTGAAAACCATAAGCTTGTCAAATAGGAGGGCCTCAACAAAAACTGAATAAATGAAAGGAATTTCAGTCTGATTTAGGAGCAGTGGTGTGCCAGTATAAGTCAATCAAGAGGCTAATCTGCCCCCCACCCCCCAAAAGACCCTGATTTTTAGCAGGTGCCGATTTCCAGGGTGTAAATATTCCCACCATTACTGACTTCAAGCTACTAAATGACATCACGAGCTGAGGAATGCACACAGTTGCCTTTCACCAGCCAGCACCAGCTCACCATGATGGGGAGATCTATTTCAAGAATCTATTTTGGGAAATGGGTCACACTTTATTATCAGACTAACTTAGGTGGTAGATTTGTTGCTAGCATTGAAAGCTGTGCAATCTTCAAAAATTCACCTCAGTTCAGTCGCTCAGTTGTGTCCAACTCTTTGCAACCCCATGGACTGCAACACGCCAGGCCTCCCTGTCCATCACCAACTCCTGGAGTTTACTCAAACTCATGACCATTGAGTCAATGATGCAATCCAACCATCTCATCCTCTGTTGTCCCCTTCTCCTCCTGCCTTCAATCTTTCCCAGCATCAGAGTCTTTTCAAAGGAGTCAGTTCTTTGCATCAGGTGGCCAAAGTATTGGAGTTTCAGCTTCAGCATCAGTCCTTCCAATGAATATTCAGGACTGATTTCCTTTAGGATGGACTGGTTGGATCTCTTTGTAGTCCAGCAAACTCTCAAGAGTCTTCTCCAACACCACAGTTCAAAAGCATCACTTTTTTGGCACTCAGCTTTCTTTATAGTCCAACTCTCACATCCATACATGATTTACTGGAAAAACCATAGCTTTGACTAGACAGACCTTTGTTGGCAAAATAATGTCTCAGAACTGAACTTCAATCTTAGTTGAGTGTTAATATCCTCATCTATAGGGCTTCTCTGGTGACTCAGATGGAAAAGAATCTGCCTGCAATGCAGGAGACCAGGGTTTGATCCCTCGGTCAGGAAGGTCCCCTGGAGAAGGGAATGGCTACACGTTCCAGTATTCTTGCCTGGAGAATTCCATGGACCGAGGAGTCTGGCAGACTACATTCCATGGGGTCACAAAGAGTCAGACCCAACTGAGGGACTAACACACACACACAGAAACACATCTATAAAATAAGAGTAATACTTTCTACAGAGGATTTTTTTGAAGAGTAAAGTGAATTATCACTGATGAGGCAACCAACAGAGTAGAGCATAACAAAAACTAATAACCTGTTGGCTTTGTCTCAATTTTGTTGTTGTTGATAGGAAAGGCTTCTTATCTCTTGAATTTGGTTGCAAAAATGAAAATGAATCTAAATGTTGTGATAGAACACGGAACTTGTTCGAGGGGGGACCAACACTTTCTACTGACTTTGACTCTAGGATCATCGCAAAAGGCAGGTGTCTGAGTGGACATCAATGACTGGAAGTTGGCCTTGAGTTCATGAGGCTTAATCTGTAGTTTTTTTCTGGCCACAGAGAGTATATGATGTCAGCATTTGAAAAAAAAAAAAAAAAAAGTGGATATTCCAAACCAAGAAGTGACTTAAATGCTTGAACTATGAGACAAAAGGTAGGAAAATCTTTGAGGACTCAGGGTCCTGTCACTCACTCTCCTCAGAAACGGCTTCACTTACGTTTATGTTAAATTTTCTCTCCAACAGGAGAATAGACAGTGAGCTTTCTTCTGTGAAGAGGGTTTCAAACACATGTTTGAAGTGTTGGACAAATTAAAGGGAATAAGTGAAACAGACTCTTTGTATCTGAGAAAGAAAAAGAGAAAGAGGCAAAGAGGGGAAGAAGAATGCGGCTAATTAATTTGAAGATTGTATCCCAAGGCATTCAAATTTTATTTTTTTTTTCCAAGCATAATAATTTGCAACCTTTAGTATTCTTTTTTTTAAAAAAAAATACGTTGTTTCTTACGGCACAGTTCACGATTCGCAGACCAGCGCCTGTCCCCAGGGCTGAGAAGCCTTTCAGCTGCGGGTCTGCTCGCGGCTCCGGCGGCTGAAGGCGTCTTGGAGGTCCTGCGGCAGAGCTTACCAGGGGCGGTCTTTTAAGAGCGATGGCGGAGAGCGGGGCGCGTGGTAGAACAGCGTGTCTGACTCGCGGGGCGCAAACAGCTCGGCGGCAGGGGGAGATTTCGGGCAGGCCTCTGGGGCTGTGGGGCGCCAGGGGCTGGATCTGGGCAGCGGGGGGCAGGGGGGCGGCGGCGGGGAGCCGGCGGGCCGGGCAGCCTCGGGTTCCGGGTGCGCAGGGCCCTCAGAGGCGCGGGCCGTGTGGCACCGGAAGTGGCTCCGGAGCCGGAAGTCGGTGCGGAAAGCCTCGTGGCAGGCGCGGCAGCCGAAGGGCTTCACGGGGCGCAGCTGCTGCTCCGGTGCTGGGAACGTCTTGCCGCGCTCCTCGCAGGGCCGCAGGTCCTGGGCCGCGCCGGCCTCGGCGCCTCCTCCTCGGCCTCCTCCTCCGGCGGCTCCTCCTTGCCCTGGATCTTCAGCGGCTTGGAGAGGCTGAGGTCCTGGGGAGGCAGGTGCAGTCTTCGGAGTCAACGTTCACAGGCTCGGGGCGCGGCCGCTCCCCGCGGGGCCGTCTTTGGCCAGGCTCGGGCGGGCCGGGGGGCCGGGCAGAGCCGCGCGGCCCTGGCAGCCCCAAGGGCCTCTCCCCCAGCTGCATCTTCACGGGCTGCTTGAGCTGGGAGAGGAAGCCCTGGGCCCGGGAGCGCAGGCCCCGCTTGAGGACCTGCGCCGGGGAGCCGCCAGGGCCCTGGCAGCCCGGGCAGCTTCAGGATCAGCGCCTTCTTGATCTCCAGCTCTCGCACAGTATCAAGGCGCTTCCTCTGGAACTTCTCGTCCAGGACAGCGTGGGAGCCGGCGGCCGGAGCCGGAGTTTTCAGCACACCGTGCTGCGTCTGGCAGTGCGTCCACACTTCGAAGCTGGTGTGAAAGCGCTTGTGGCAGATGTCGCAGGCCTACGGCTTCTCGGGGTTGTGGTTCATGTTCACGTGCCGGTGCAGGCCCGCCGGGCATCTAAAGATTTTAAGGCAGTGTTTGCATTTAAACTTTTTGTTTGGTCTCGTGCCCTCCAACTCACCGAACTCATCTTTCCTCAAGTCAGAGCCTGGGAAGTGGGCCTGGAGGGCAGAAGGGCTCCAGCCCTGCTCGCGGGGGTCTCCCGAGCCCGGGGAGCCTGGGCTCTCAGCTTTGGGCTGCTTGGCCGGCAGCCCCTGTCGGCCTGGAACCGCCTCTTGGCCGGGAGTCCGCTGGGGTCTTTCCGGCCGTCTTCTGTCTGTAGGGCCGCGGCACCCCCCACGGTGACGCGAATGATGTCGCATGGCTCCGGGGGGCTGCGCGGCTCGGCCTTGACCCGCACCTCCGGCCCCGGGGGCGCCCCGGCCGCTCAGCCGGCGGAGAAGCGCTGAAGGGCCTGAGGCGGTGAGGCTGCGGGGCCGGGGCCCGGGCGTCGGGGCCGCCGGCTCGCCCCGGTCCTTGGAGGGCGGCCTCTGAGAAGAGAAGGCGCCGAGCACGCTGCCCGCCACATCGCCCGAGCCCGCGCCTGGGGGAGGCCGCAGCTCGGCACGGGCGTGTACACGGACACTGGGCTGTCCACGGACAGCGACCGGCGCCCGAGGCCCTTGACAAGCGGCCGCTGCGGTCCACACCCTGGGCCCCGGCGCCGGCGCCCCGGCTGGGATGACCAGCCCCAGCTAGCGTCCTCGCCCCGGCCCGCTGCCCCGGCCCGCCTCCTTCAGCAGGAAGGGCGTCTCCCGCGAGCCCCGCAGGGACAGGACGGGCGGCCGCGGGCTCCGCAGCGCCGGCTCCACGGCCACGCCTTTGGGGAGCAGGGCGCTGGCGCCTGATGTATTCCAAACCATGGGTCTCAGTTTGAGACCTGATGTGTCTGTAGAAGCCTTTCACTCCTGCTTCTAGAATCCATGTCAGCTCCGTTTTTAATGGAGAGAAACACAATCAACTTAACTTGTTTTTTCCACTAGATTGGCTTATTCGTATCCGATTTTTATTTTTAGCGCTTCTCTTTTGTCTATAATGAGTATAAGATAATCGCAAATAATCTAAACAGAATAGAAGAGCATATGGCATAA
This sequence comes from Redunca redunca, assembly GCA_006410935.1. Classification (NCBI taxonomy): domain Eukaryota; kingdom Metazoa; phylum Chordata; class Mammalia; order Artiodactyla; family Bovidae; genus Redunca; species Redunca redunca. The sequence continues at coordinate 107,019 of SJYQ01001715.1, forward strand.
AGCAAAGTGCATCAGGGTCTCCCACTCAAAAGACATCTGAACAGCCTGCTGAGTGACCTTCTGTGTCAGTGCACACACGAGCACACACGTGTTACATGCACATGTGCACACACAAGGCCCTGTGTGGCCTTGCAAACTGAGCTCATGCGATACATGCTCCTATTTAATGGAAAGCATACAAAGAATGTTCAGTTGCTTTTGCCTTAGAATCCTGCTTCTACGATTTAGCAAATTTGGGCTCAAAGCCTGGCATAAAGTAATTGTAGTCCAGGTATCAAAGTCTCACATCTAGTCAGTTTCTACCTTGAAATAAAGTGTTTCTTCTTTAGCCTCATTTCTAACAGTTAGGGGAGAAAGGGGCAAGCCTGTTTTAGAAATCAGGCAGTACTATTATTAGAAATTTATCAACCTTTACTTATCTCTGGATGTCTTTCTCCTCTCTCCTCACTGTGTTTTATCTTCTCTCCGTTGATCTTTTTTCGCAGATGACCTTTCATCTTATTTCTCATCTGCTGGTCCCATCAACCCTAACTTTGTATCTGCTAAAACTCAGGTAATTGCTTTTAGATGGGTATAATTAAGAAGCCATTAGTGTAAAGTTTCATTTCAGTTTACGCCTTGGTCTGCATTTGAGCAGAGAAATATGAAATTAAGGTATTAGCTCCTTTCAGGAGTATAAGTCACGAGCTAATAAGTTTCAAGAGCAGTTTCTCAACTGTAATGATTGTGCTTTTCTCTTTGAAAATCTTCTCTTTGGAATTCTCATAGAGGGAATATTTTAAAAGGAAGGCGAACACATTATAATGACAGACCTGAATTGGGTACGTGGTCCCTGAAGGGTGAGTGTCCCTGGTGCCCTCAGAGGGTCAGATGAAGTCTAAAAAGTAGCTAGTGTGGGAGGGTCCAACCTAGAAACCCATAAATTCCCTTTCACAATTGTGTAAGAATTCTACTCTTTTGAGGACAGCTGCGAGAGGCTTTGTAGAGGGGATTAATGACCTGAATGAAGAAGTTGAAGTCAAGATGACCCATTATGATTGGGGATAAGCTAACTAGAACAGTTCTCAAATTTGGCTGTGAAACAGAATTACCTGTTATATGAGTTCCCTGTGGCTGCCATAACCAATTCCCACAAACTGGGTGTCTTAAAACAGTGAAAACTGATTCTCTTGCACATCTATAGTCTAGAAGTTTAAATTCAAAATGTTGGCAAGACCATGCCCCCTCTGACAAGTCTAGAGTAGATCCTTTTGGCCTCTTTCTCACTTCTGGTGCTGCCTAGAAATTCTTGACTTCTTTTGTCTTATAGGTGCATTGAGCCCAATCTCTGCTTCCGTTGCTTCATGGCCCTCTTTTTGTATACGTATCACTGTGTCCTCTCTCCTTACAGAGAGACACAGTCATTAGATTTAGAGCCCCCAGTCCAATAGGAGGGGCTTCCCATGTGACTCAGAGGTAAAGGATCTGCCTGCCAAACAGGAGATGTGGGTTTGATTCCGGAGTCAGGAAGATTCCCAGGAAAAGGAGATGGCAACCTGCTCCAGTGTTCTTGCCTGGGAAATCCCATGGACAGAGGAGCCTAACAGGCTACAGTCCACAGGGTCCCAAAGAGTCAAATATGGCTTAGCAACTAGAGAACAATCCAATATGCCCTTATCTTTCCATTTGCAAAGTAAAACATCTGCATCTTGGCAAAAGAAAAGCCATTGCAAAGAATTTATTGTCAAATAAGGTCACATTTTGGGACTCCAGGAAAATATAAATTTAGGGGAATGCTATTCAATCTGTTGTACTTGGGAATATTTTAAAAGCCCAAAGCCCATGGTGCACACCAGGTCAATTAAATTAGAATTTCTAGAAGCCTCGGGGAGCTTGAAAAGAGACTGATGCTTGGGTCTCACCTCTGGAGAATCTGATCTACAAAATCAGGGAGGTGGGAGAGGGGTTCAGGATTGGGAGCACGTGTACACCCGTGGCGGATTCATGTTGATGTATGGCAAAACCAATACAGTATTGTAAAATAAAGTAAAATAAAAAAATTAAAAATTAAACAAAAAAAAATCAGTACTCTAAAATGTGTTTTATTGGATTGTTAAGGAAAGCAAATGAGATAACATGAAGTGCAGAACAAAGCCTGGCATATAATATCTGCTCAGTTAATATATTGCTATTGATCGGTTTGGAATGATGGGTTTATAAAATAAGGACGTAATTTCACATATGTGAGGATGCAGTGTTCAGCAAGCGAAGGCCCCCTTACTCCTCTGCCCTTTCCAGGACAAGCCCAGTATGTTCCTAGTGTCAGGGCTTCCCTGGTGACTCAGCTGGTAAGGAGTCTGCCTGCGATGCAGAAGGCCTGCATTCAGTCCCCGGGTTGGGAAGGTCCCCTGGAGAAGGAAACAGCTGCCCGCTTCAGTATTCCGGCCTGGAGAACTCCATGGACCGTACAGTTCATGGGGTCACAAAGAGTTGGACACGACTGAGTGACTTTCACTTCACTTCCTAGTGTCAGGGTTTTACCTACTATATGGTTTTCTGTTACCATAACCCATATACCTTCTGCTTTCCCAATAGACCAGTGCTGATCAGCTCTTACACATTTGAGTCTTTGATTGCCACCATCCTCCTAAGCCCCGTCCTCTACAGATCAGCTGTAAGTGCTAGTCTTTTCCAGTCTGCCAGAGTGACTAACAATCCTAGTTTGCTCAGAATTTAGGAATTATCCAGAATGCAGCACATCCGGTGTCACTTCTAGGACCATCCCAGGGAAAGACCCGGCTAATCCCTCTAGGCCTGCCCCAGTCAGTCACGGACAGCAGAGCATGGCCAGCGTTTCCCCAAGACTATCACACATATTAGAAATGCAGTGATCTCTAAGAGTGAATGCAAACATATAAAACACAACACATGTCTTCGTGTCTACACAAGAGCTATCAGAGAGAAAAAATAATAATGATGATAATAAGGATGATAATGATGATGAGAATACGTACTGATCACTTACATTAATCTAGTTTCTATGCTAGTTTCTATGCTAAGGGTTTTATATGTATTATTCATTGAATACACATAGCAACTCTATATACTAAGTGACATTATTATCCTAATTTTCTAAACGAAGAAACTTGGATTCAAGGAGCTTGTGTAACTTCTGTAAACTTCTTAAAGCTAGTTTGTGTCTTGTTACAAGCGTAAACCCAGGCTGTTTTCTCCACTGGTGGTGTTCATTCCTGCACCATGCTGAATGAACAAGTTAGAGAAGGACAGAGGAACAATACATCAGCCTGGTGCAATTCACAAAGTCATCACAGAGAAAGAGGGGGCATTGAACTGGCACCTTCAGTGCATAACGCATCATAACTTCCCTTAAGCGGTTCATTTAAGGGAAACATTAATTAAGAATCTAATGCACGTAGAGCCCATATAGAAATATTGAAGCAATAAGAGAAGCCAGAGTTTCTATGGGAGTTGCTATGCCCCTGGCGGTGTGTTAAGCCCTTGATACAGTATAACCTCAGGGCATGGTTTCACAATTACCACCCAAGAGAATACAAGAACTACCCTATCCTCATCACAGAAGAGACGTGTAGGTCAAAGCTACCAACGAGCTTGACCCAGGATCTCACAGGTAGCTTATGATAAATTCAGGATGCAGACCTAACCTTTTGGTTGGCTTGTTCATGACAATAGACTCTATGACATGTTGGCTCGTTCCTCAAACTGAGCAAGGCATCAGAATGGGTCAGTGCAGCTTAAGTGAAAACAGAAAGTGTGTGGGGTGGATGCTTCATAGAAAACTTAGTCAATTCACCTGTGCAAGACTGGAGTAATGGTGTGAAAGCTGTCCTCATCTTTGGGGTATAGCAAGTCCTCATCTCCATAAGGGAGGGCAGAAGAAAAGGCAAAGGAAAATACTCCTGTGACAAAAGCAAAAGTCGAGTTAATCAGGAATTAATAGGACTGTTCAGTCCCTAAGGGGCGGGGGCTGGCGCGGCCCGGGAGGGGGGAAAGCACATGCAGTCCCTCTGTTTAAGAGAGTGCAGTGTGCCTCCTCAGCCCTAATGCAGCCCCGTAATGTTCTCATACGAAGCGAAAAAGCCAGACAATCAAAGACCATATGTCTTCTGCTTAGATCCACAGAGTATCCATGTATTTTTAATCAAGGCTGCATCTCTGAAGGATGTTTATGCTTCCTTGACATAAAAGATGCTCCTCCAAATGAGCTCTGCACCAGGCTCCAGGCTGTTGTTACCTTTGGCCATGCCAGGAGAAAGGAAGTTGGCAGATTCCCCATAATGCATTATGGTAAAGATAATGCAAATTGTACTTGAAGGATAGTGTGCGTGGAGCAGCCCATCAAGCCTGAGGAAATGGGCTTAGGAGCCACTGAAGACTTCAGTCTCCAGCAGACTTCTCTGCTTCTACTCCATCCTCACACTCTAAAATACATTCTCCACGCGGCACTCAGTGAGGTCTGCTCAAAATGTAAATCCAATTTCTTCATGCCTTCACTCAAACCTCTCTAGTAGAGGGTTTTTAAAAATAAAAACTAGACCCTTTTTCTGCACAGCTCTGCACGATCGATTTCCTCATCCCTATTTCATGTTATATCCACTTACCTACATTCCTGAGCTCAAGTCACATGGCCCTGATTTCTGTTTCAAAGCGCTTATTATTCACTCCTGAAAGCATTAACTTGAAAAATGTTTGAGCACCAGGTGTGTTCCAGGAACTCTCCTACCTGCTGGAAAGAGAGCAGTGGACAGAACAGAGAAATCTCCTTGCCTTCTTGAAACTTATGTTCCAGTCAAAGAAGATAGACACCAGACAATAAAGAAGCTGAAAATGTAAAGCGTATAGCAGCTAGACTGGGAGTCGGACACGACTGAACGACTTCACTTTCACTTTTCACTTCCATGCATTGGAGAAGGACATGGCAACCCACTCCAGTGTTCTTACCTGGAGAATCCCAGGGATGGGGGAGCCTGGTGGGCTGCCGTCTATGGGGTCGCACAGAGTCGGATACGACTGAAGTGACTTAGCAGCAGCAGCTGGAATGCAATAAGGGGCTTCCAACAATGCAGGAGATGCAGGAAACGCGGAGACACAGGTTCGATCCTGGGTCAGGAAGATCCCCTGGAGGAGGAAATGGCAACCCACTCCAGTATTCTTGCCTGGAAAATTCCATGGACAGAGGAGCCTGGTGGGCTATGGTCCATGAGATCGCAAAGAGTTGGACACGACTGAGCACACTCTCATTCCAAAATCCTTTATTAAAAAAGTGGGGCAGGTTCAAGATTAAGCAGCAAGGAGAACTGGGTTGCGACACTGAATACGGTGGCCAGGGTGGGAGTCTCACTTTAAGACCTTTTCTCTCACTGTCCCTCTCCTAGGACCCCTCCACCCAGATATTTTTGTGGGTTTCTCAGAACCCAGGCGTCAGCTCAAATGTCCCCTTTCAGAGACACCTTTTCTCACCCCTCCACATGAACTGGCTATTTCTCGTCACTATCTCACCACCCTCTGTGATGGAACCATCTGAGGTCACATTGTTCATTTATTCATCTACTTAATTTTGTCTGCAACCCATGGACCGTAAATTCTGTGAAACCGGTGTCCTCGCCCCTCCACTGCCGTGGCCCCTGGGTTGAGAGTGCTGCCTAGCATACAGCTGGTGCTCAGCAAACATGCTGGGATGAAGGAATGCAGGAGTGAATGATGGTATCAGCATATTCAGTTGGCCGTTATAGGACAAGACAGGTGAGTAACACTTGGCCTTGAGAAATCACTAGCAGACATTATCATCTTGTCCTTTTCATAGCCTGGCGTATGGTTAAGCAACACAGTCCAGGAAACAAGACAGGAAAATACTATCAAGAGCTAAGTAGGATGCTTAAGTCGCCTACAAAATATACTTACTTTATATGTCTCCAGTCTGTCTACTTTTCCCCATTCTCATCGCCACCACTCTGCTCCAAACGCCATCGTTTCTTATTTTACTGCCTGTACTCCTACTGCCACTTGAAATTTTTTTTTTCAAAGTCCAGGGAAGATGAGCCTTTAAAGTATTTGGTTATGTCTTCCCATGTCTTGAGCGCTTCAATTACTCCCTGTTGATCATAGGATAGGGGTTCAAAATGTTTGAGTGACTTCCACAGACTTCAAGGGCTGGCCATGGTCTGCTTCTCAAGCCTGCCCTCTTAATACTCCTCAACAGCTCTCTGGTCTGTCCAGACTGATGTTTTTTTCAAGTTTCTTAAATGCCCAAACCTACTGTCTTCCCTTTGGACCACTAGGAGATAATTTCTCTGTTCAGCGATGTCGTCTCTGCTCTCTGTGTCTTAGCCATAGCTAAATCATAGCCATCTTTTAAATCTCTGCTCCAGCTTCATATCCTCTGACCAAGACTCTCTGATCCCTAAGTCTAGACAAGGTAACTCTTTCTCTGTGACCTCATAGCATCTTGCACTTGACCATCACATTACTTTCCACAGAGTGAAGTGCAATTGTTTGATTTCTTGCCTGTCTCTTTCACTAGACTTAAGCCATAACAGGGCAAAAATAACTTCTCTCTACTTCGTTCTTTTACTTCAGGCATTTCACATAAGGTCTGGCTGATAGTAGTTGCTCAAAATATATTTGTTGAATGATTGGATAAAATGTAGAGTCAATTAAAATAGTAAGAGTTTATTCCCAGGCAGAATAGTGGGTATTATTTCTCATGCCAAAGCTCTCTTTGTGAGTCTTGCTACTCTGTGGCAACAGAGCTGAAAACTGAGACGAGATGTGGTAGAAAGTCGAGGGCACACAGCTTATCTTCAGGTCCTGACGTCATAGTGTAATCAGGTCCTTCTGTTCAACCTTTGCCGATAGCCTCGGGCACCAAGGAGTTGGTCTACAGAGTCAAGCATTCTGACTCACTGGAAATATTAAGCATAGTGGCTTCCTCAGAGGAGGAGAGTCTGATGTCTTGCTTAGTAGTGAAAAGACCTTAAGATCGGTGGTTTTGTCTTTGTCTAAAGACAAACTGAAGTGGCTGTAGAAAGAGAGGATACAAACACTGAGAGGAGTCTTTGAAAGCATATCATCCAAGAATCTCATTTCGCTGACAGAGGAAACAAGAGATCTGGTGGTGAAGTAATATCCTCTCTGTTCTGGGATTGAATTCTTGACTTCCCATTCTGCGGTTTCTTTCGCCTGTTTAATTCAGTTAAACTCAGCATATTTTATTCTTTTTTCTAAACCATTGGCCAGACATCATCACTATGTCTGCCTCCCCACCCACCTGAGGCCACACGTCAGCTTTGTGACAGGTACTTTTTGTCTGGTTCATCTTGCATCCCAGCTAGATGCAGAAACCTACCCCTCTTTAAAATCATTTGGCTAACTCACTTGCACTGGAGCTTTGGTGAGCCACACACATTTTATTAAAATATCACAGGGGAAACAGGCAGGGAGGAGATCACATCACACACCTCTAAGCAAACACTTTAGCAATTCCCTCATGTAAAGAGATAAATTCTTTAAAATCCTTCACCCATTTTATCACGGGAGTCTCTTCTTCCTCCTCTTAATGCATGCGAAGATTGTTCTAATTGACTTAGAGCTCTTCTCTCGAGTATTTCTCTCTAAGCATTTTAAATTATCTTTTTCTTTATGAGACATCATAATTTGGCTCTGAACTAGTGCCTACTTTCAACAGTGCTTACCCAAAGTGATTGAGGTCGTTCAGCTAAGCAATGGGTCTTCCAACTAGCAGAACCGCCATCCTTAGGAAAATGTATCTTTATGGGCATTGCAACTTAAGCTTGGTCAGCAAATCCCAAAACGTTGAATCATTAGTAATCTAAGTTTTGAGCATCTGAATATTCATTTATAAAATATAAATAAAGACTCTGACCTCATGGAGCTTTTGCGAGGATCACAGGAAATAACTGTGAAAAAAACCTGAAGCATAACCCATCTCAGAGTGGCTTGGGGGATGCTCCGGGTATAGTGGTCTCTTTCTCCTCAAGCGATTGGATTAGGTGTTTCTTTTGTCTCACAGCTCCTAACTGTGTTAGTGTTTAGGAGGCCTCTCAGCCTCTTAAAACTCATTGTTATTCCTTGAATTAACAAAAGAGGACACAGTAGTTCAGAAAAACGCCACTGAAAAAGCACGCGTAGTGGTTGTTTGTTCATGATGGAGACATGACTGTTCTGACACAAATCCAGAGTGTGACACCAATCTGTACTCTGTGTATGAGCCAGAGAATTTACAAGTGCTAGAACCCCTCTGTCGAACACTGTGTGGTGTTTGAAAATGTTACCATTGTTAGATTCTTTTGTTCCCAGCCCTGTCTGACACTGTGTAGGCTGCCACGCCAGCTGTTAGTGGCAGACAAAGGCGTGATGTGTTTTTATTTGGTCTCCATCTAGAAATGTCATGGCTTGAAAGTCCTGAAGCAGAGAAGCTTCTCTATTTAAAATCTGCTTCGTATTCCTAGCAGGTCTTGGAAACAGTCACGCCTTTCTCAGTAGCTCTCTGGGCATGGTTGAGCCGTGTCTTTGACTGAGCCACAGACACCATCTAGCTACCAGGGATTAGTAACCTAAGCCTCCTGGTTCCAGAAGTTCAAGAGAGACAGGGTCTCCTGGGCTTCTTCCCATGGCATGGATGATAAATGCATCCATGTGGGTGAGAAATACATTTATCTACAACACAGATGAAACAGCATATGTTAAAAGAAACTGCCAGATGCCAGACCTTTGGCCTGCATGTATGGTTATTGAATTATTTTTTTTTCATTCCCTAATTCCAATACTGTGTAAGTAATATGTACTCTGTAAAGAGCTATGGACATTACAGAGATGAATAACAACTAACTAAATATTTATATCATAAATGGTGGGAGGGGATTCATGTTTGGGAACGCTTGTACACTCGTGGTGAATTCATGTCAATGTTTGGCAAAACCAATACAGTAATGTAAAGTAAACTAAAGTTAAAATAAAAATTTTAAAAGTAAAAAAAAAAAAAAAAAAATGATATCAGTTAATCTCCATAGCAATTTCAAGAGATAGACGTATTAATTTTTATTTTCTAAAAGGCAAAGTCAAGCTCAAAAAGATTAAGAAACTTGCCTAGGATTAACAAGTTAGTACTAGAGTTATGTTTCTTAGCAAGTATGTCTGTGCCAAAAGGTTAAAGGTCCGTCTTCAGTGGGCTTTCTGCACATTTTCCCCTTTAATATTACAAAAACCTTGACTGTGTTGTCTCTGTTTCACAGATGAGTAAAAAAAAGCTCAGGGAAACTTGGTAATTGTTCAGAGATCATACAAATGTTCTACTAGAAGAACCCATGAAGTTTTCTTGGATTCTTGGGGATCATCAAGGGAATAGAGGTAGGCTTAGTAGGATGCCCTAAATATTTCATAATATCTAGGGGGAAACGGGAGATGTTGAAGAAGAAAAAAGGTTAGCAAAGAGGGAAAAATGGTTACATCAGCATGGAGGCCAATTCTGCTTCTATTTTGGATGGTAAACCTACATTTTCTGTTGAGTTATGTAAGAGCAAGCTTGTGTTTGTGTTCAAAGGGCAAGCTTGAGGAAGGTTTCAGGACACTGCCTGCATTCTAAGTGGCCCTGGTGGTGGAGAGAATGGGCCCTGTTCCAAATTGATTAGTTCTGCTACCTCCTCATTATTGTTCCGCCTGAAGTTTGGCATGCAAGCAAGGTCATTCGATGCACAGGTCTGCGTGACTTAACTGATTCTGCTGTAGACTCCCCCTGCTGCACACCCCCACCCCCACCACGGCATGCCACCTGCACTAGAGAAAATTAAAAATCAGCCCATACATTTTACATGAGTTCCCAAGACTGATGAGAAATTAATGTTATGTTGTCTTTTGATAAAAATACAGCTGTTTTGTAAGATGTTCATCCAATTCAGTAATAGGAAACCTAGAAATTCCTCCATGGAGCCTAGACTTCAACAGGGGGAGAAGAGATGCACACCGACTCAGAATAATATGCTTGTGCCCGTTTTCTTCTTATAGTTCACCTTACAAAGAAACTTCAGGGTTACACATTAGGTTGCTGCCCTCCCCAAACTCTCAGGTGCCTTATTAATTTTTTATTCCCATGCTTCCTTTGAGGTTGTTCCTTTAGCCTGGGGAGCATCTTCTTTTCATATTCTCACATACAAATGCTTCCAGTTTTTCAAGGTTGACCTCAAAGTTCTCAGTTTTCACAAAGCCATTTCATATCCTCAAATCACATGATTGCTCTTTTGTCAGATCTTCAGAAATTCTTAGAGAAGTCCCAACCCCCTCTAGCCGTCCCTCCCAATAATGTGAGAATAATTACCGTTATATTTTAGGGTGGTTTTAAAAATTAGGGACAATATGTAAAAACCCTAACAGTATTTGACAAATAATAGTGAATAATATTTGTTTTGTTATTACTAACTACTTGTAAGCAAATACAATACCTAAAGTTCTTTGCCTGGAACTCAAAACTCTTCTTAGCCCAGTTCCAGTCTTGGTTTCTAGTCTTATATCCTAATACTTTCTCTAGGGTGCCTCTATTATCATCCCTCCAAAATTCTTTATTAAGCTGAACTAAACTCCTCACTGTTGTGTGAACATTATGCATGGTAATTACCGAGGGCCTCCACGGATGGTTTTCTCTTCACTTTGCTTTCTTCTACACAGAACTTACCCAAGATCTCATGGTTTAAAAGTCACATAGACAGTCAGTAGAAGAGTCAAAATTTAGATCCAGTTTCCCATACCCATATGTCCAGTCAAACTTCCAAAAGATGCCAAGTAATTGCTAAGAAGTGATTAGATTGGTTATGAGCATAAACTTTGAATTTAGACAAATGCGGATTTGAATGTTAGCTGACTGCACAACTGCAAGTAAGATCCTTTGGGTCCCTCAGTTTAAGCAGTGATCTTCATAAAAGGATGGCAATATGTATTATCTTATAGTTATTACAATGTATTCAATCTTAAGGTCAAAATGCATATTAAAATTTATATTCATAAGTGCATATTCAAAGTTATATTCATTATATAGCCTATATACTATGTATAACAATACACATATGTATACATATATTATATAATTTGATCCTCATTATAACTTTAAGGTGCATGTGTATCCATATATTGTATGTTTATATTATATATACTATATGTGTATATATTATATATGCATAGTATTTTGTGATACATGTATATTCTATGAGATTTGCCTAATTCTGGCATGAGGGAAAAATAGATCCAGGAATCATTCGGTTTAAGATAAAATACTACATTTATTACTCTTAAAGTTTGTGAACAACATGGTTTAGTTTAAACGTGAGGATAAATGAGCTTGTTAAAGCCTGTTGCTATGCTTCACCGCCCTCCCCAGTCCTGGAATGCTGTCCAGAGGGCAAGTGACCCACTGCCACTGCCCTAAAGATCACTGGGTGGAGAGGAAAGAGCAGGGCAAATTCTTGATATTTACTAACTTGTAATAAATCATTTCTAAATATTTGAGAAACATAGGCCAACCTCTGCTATCCAACGGTCAATGACTCACTTATCCTCTGTGAGAGAGTCTTAGAATAAAGGTTCCTTCAAGAAGCCAAGAGTGTTCCTAGAAGAGAGATTCCTCCATATGGAAAGCAGGGCAAATTCAGGGACACAGCTTTCCCTTAAAACCTACCAGAATGATGTTGTTCAGTAAGCAACTGATTGAGTGCTACTCGTAATTAGTTCATAGCTGCTTTGGGTAAGTTTCGACTGACCATCATTGAAATATAATTAGTGATACTAAATATATCTATATGATGAATATTTTTTTTTTGGCATATGAAGGCATAAATAAACCTTTCAATGAAAATTACCCAATGAAAGCTTCTGTTTAGCAATGCAGTTTCCTCATCCCTGTGGAAGGCCCAACATCACCAAATTTTGCTGACTTGGCTTCAGTAAATTTTAATTCAACAAAAAGCCTGGTTGAACAGATGCGTTTGCAAGTCCCAGACCATGCAACACTCAATCTGTTTAACGGAAATGTTGTTCTAGTTCCATACTGGTGCTTTCTGCTGGAGCTGAATTTGTATCTTTCTGTCTCAGTGGAGCATAAATGTTAGGGGATGTCAGGAAGGGAGCCAGATCTAAAAGGGACAAGGGGTGAAGTGGTGGCTGTGAGATCACAGAGGGCGGAGTGTTGGAAAGATACAGAGAAAGAGGACTCAGATTATTTCATCAAATAAAAAGGAGTAACAGCATCCCCTCTGTGAACCATCACAGCTGGCTTCCACTTAAAAGTGATATGAATTTAACAAACAATTTTGAGGCCATACTGAGATTGCTAAATAGAGTATTGTCTATATGGGCATGTATTTTACTTGTGCATGTACACATTTCAATCAAGAGACAAGTGTTAGGGAGAAAAAAGCTTCAATTAAAGTATTAAAATGTATATTGGGTGATTTCATTAACAGTCATTGTTCTAAAGACTTGGAACACACCTCTCTCTCTCCCCTCTCTGTCCCCTCTCTGTCCACTCTTTGTCCCCTCTCTGTCCCCTCTCTCTCCCCTCTCTCTCTCCTCTCTCTCTTCCCTCTCTCTCTCTTCCCTCTCTCTCTCCTCCTTCTTCTAAACTTTCACACCTATGGTTGTCTCTGACTAAAATTCTGTTTCTTGTCTTCTCCACCTGATGAATTCCTATTCATGACCAAATTCTTCTTTGAACATGCTTCATTGGGAAAGTATTCCTGAATCCTAAACTAAGAACTGGTTTCTTTGCATGCTCATCTAACCAGCAGAGGACTGCTTCATATGCAGGTTGCAAACTCTAAAGCCAGAGTTTACATTTGGTTTTGTAAAAGTCCCCATAGTTCACACTTCACTCCACTACTTTCTAGTATTGGGACGTTGTCCACATTAATTCTGTTGTCCCATCTGTAAAACAGAAATAGTACTAATACCTACCCTTGCAAATAAAGTATTATTTATTTGAGAATTGAATGAGGCAATTTATTTAACAAGCTGAAACTAGGCTTCAGCTTTTCATTCTCTTCAACCAGCTTTGTTTTCAAACTGAAATAGGATGAAAAGAAACTATGAAAATCTAAGATACCAAACTAAGAGACTGGACTTTAGCTAGTAAGAATTGGAGAACTAGTGAAGTTTTCAGAGAGGAGAGACAGGGTCAGATACAAGTTTTAGAAAGAAGAAGGAAAAAAAAAAATTCAGGATGAGAGGCAAGTGTTAAAATATGTTCAATATAGTCAAATGATTCAATTTTAAGCAATCACGTTTAATCACCATTCCCCAAAACTAAGAGCTCATTTAATTTTACAAATATTTAGGGAATGTTCACTAAAGGTAGGATGCTGAACTCTGGCCTGCAGATTCAAAGAGGCAGTTTGCTACTACAAAATAATCTAGTGGTTAAGAGCTTTGGATTTACAACCACGTAGATCTAAGCTCCAGACACAACTGAGCATCTTTACTTTCAGTTTTCACTTTTACACATTGGAGAAGGAAATGGCAACCCACTCCAGTGTTCTTGCCTGGAGAATCCCAGGGACGGGGGAGCCTGGTGGGCTGCCGTCTATGGGGTCACACAGGGTCGGACACGACTGAAGCGACTTAGCAGCAGCAGGAGCAGCGGACCTAAGCTCCTCATCAAGCACTAAGCTGTCTCATCTGAACAAAGCTCTTAAAATATCTAAGCCTCAATTGTTTTCAAAATTTAGAAGATTAATTCAAATGACCAAATGAGGTACTGTATAGTGTCAGACTCTTTCTGACCCCGCAGACTGCAGCCCACCAGCCTCCTCTGTCCATGGGATTCTCCAGGCAAGAATGTTAGGAATGGGTTGCCATTTCCTCCTCCAGGGGATCTTCCCAACCCAGGATCAAATGCACATCTCCTGCATCTTCTGCACTGGCAGGCAGATTCTTTACCCCTGAGCCACCTGGGGAGTCCAGAGACTATATAAAAATCACTGAAAAACTCTTAGGGCATGGTACATTTTCAATTAATGCTAATTGTCATTACTAAAATTATCACGTTGATATTATTTTCTAACAGTGCTAAATGACACCCTTCTCCAATACCAAGGTGCTCACAGGCTGAATAAAGAAAGCAGATACGTAGGTATGTAAATTACATTCAATTTGAGTTCAGTTCAGTTCAGTTGCTCAGTCATGTCCGACTCTTTGCGACCCCATGAATCACACCATGCCAGACCTCCCTGTCCATCAGCAACTCCCAGAGTTTACCCAAACTCATGTCCATCGAGTTAGTGATGCCATCCAGCCATCTCATCCTCTGTCATCCCCTTCTCCTCCTGCCCTCAATCCCTCCCAGCATCAGGGTCTTTTCCAATGAGTCAACTCTTCACATGAGGTGGCCTAAGTACTGGAGTTTCAGCTTTAGCATCAGTCCTTCCAATGAACACCCAGGACTGATCTCCTTTAGAATAGACTGATTGGATCTCCTTGCAGTCCAAGGGACTCTGAAGAGTCTTCTCCAACACCACCATTCAAAAGCACCAATTCTTTGGCCCTCAGCTTTTTTCACAGTCCAACTCTCACATCTATACATGACCACTGGAAAAACCATAGCCTTGACTAGGCGGACCTTAGTCGACAGAGTAATGTCTCTGCTTTTGAATATGCTATCTAGGTTGCTCATAACTTTTCTTCCATGGAGTAAGCGTCTTTTAACTTCATGGCTGCATTCACCATCTGCAGTGATTTTGGAGCCCAGCAAAACAAAGTCTGACACTGTTTCCACTGTTTCCCCATCTATTTCCCATGAAGTGATGGGACCGGATGCCAGGATCTTCGTTTTCTGAATGTTGAGCTTTACCATATTATTAAAAAAGGGCATCCCAGGTAGCACTAGTGGTAAAGAACCTGATGCAGGAGACATGAGATGTGAGTGTGATCCCTGAGTTGGGGAGATCCCCTGAAGGAGGGGATGGTAACCCACTCCAGGATTCTTGCCTGGAGAATCCCCATGGACAGAGGAGCCTGGCAGGCTACAATCCATAGGGCCGCAGCATGCTGTTAAAAATAACAAATAGTTATGGAGTGTATACTGTTTGTTAGGTACTTTTTCTGAGTGTAATAGCATTTAATACTTACAAAAACTGTATGAAGCCAATAACATAACACCAAATGGTCTAAAAATGAGGAAGTACTGGAGCACAGGTTAAATACTGTGCCCACAGCCACGCAGAGAATGACTGCAGAGCGGTGTGTGAGCTGAGCTAGCACAACAGAGCCGCATGCTCGAAACCACAAGCACTATGCGCCTCTTTCTAAACAGGAGAGAGATCATTTTAAAATCATGGGAGGCTTTCAAGAGGATGCAACATCTGTGCAAGACCCTGACAGATGAGCTTCTCAGTTTCTTTCCAGGAAAGCTTCGCCTTAAACCATCTCAGACAGAAGGCTACCCTCAACTTTAGGCAGAGCTAGAATGCCTTTTTATGAATCTGTTATACATTATAACAGTATCCATCATTGCTATAAAATCTTTCTATATAGTATTAAATATTTATGCTGGAATTAGGGCCAGAAGTGAATACCACCCCGCACCAGTAATGTAAAGGTAAATTCTAGCTGTCTATGCAAGGAAACATACCCACCTCCCCAGTAAGGATTGCTGATCCTATCCTACGTGCAGGGCAGCAAAGGAGGCACCTGCTGACTTTTGGACTCAGCAGGAGAAGGTGAGAGTGGGATGATTTGAGAAAATAGCATTGAAACATGTATATCACCACGTGTTAAACAGATGACCAGCGCAAGTTCAATGCATGAAGCAGGGTACCCAAAGCTCTGGAGCAGCCCAGAGGGATAGGGTGGGGAAGGAGGTGGGAGGGGGATGCAAGGATGAGGGGACACATGCAACCTGTGGCCATCTCTTGTTGATGATGGCAAAATTTATCACAATATTGTAAAGTGATTATTCTCCAATTAAAATAAAATTAATTACTTTAAAAAAAGATCGCTGATCCTAGGAAGAGTTTTTCTGCTGATTCATAAGTGAAGAGTGAGTGAAGCTGCTCAGTCATGTCCGACTCTTTGTGAACCCGTGGACTGTAGCCAACCAGGCTCCTCCTTCCATGAGATTCTCCAGGCAAGAATACTGGAGTGGGGTGCCATTTCCTTCTCCAGGGGATCTTCCCGACCCAGGGATCAAACCTGGGTCTCCCGCGTTGAAGACAGACGCTTTAACTTCTGAGCCACCAGGGAAGTGAAGGGAGAGGGATAATTTGAGGGTGATATTAATCTATCCTTCTGTTTACCCATAATAATTTTCCTTATTCTTCACAGTCAACAAAAAATAACAATGGCACCATTGTTAGTATAATTATTTAAAGCAATGATAATTGTTAATATAAATATAGCAGTTGACACAACTGGTATCCCATAAACATCTTAAAGACATTCACAGAGATAAAACGTCTATGAGTGAATATAATTGATCGTAACCTTTTAAAGATGAAGACACTGGGGCATGGGATGATTTAATAGTGTATTCAAGATCACCTCACTACAAATGCCACCATCATGGTCACGGCCAGAAAACCATCGCTCTGTTCAGAGCTGTGGTTACAGATCTGTCTCAGCATCTTCATTTTATGTTGTGCCTTGTGACAGGATGTGCACATTAACACTTGCATTTGCCAGATCTCACTGGCCCCCAAGCCCAGGTTTGGGAAGGGAGTAGAGGCATATTTAGTGGCCAAATCCCAGTCTCCCCTTGAATAGAGAGCCTGTGCATTCCAACAGAGTAGACAATATGTACACGATTATCTCAGTTGGGTGAAAGTACCAAAAGAAGAGGATATTCCTGAATATCCTTTAACAACATAGAGTATCTGAGAGTCATATCTTAATTATCATGTTTCCTTGCTTCCATAAACTTGAACATGTCCTGGGACATGCCAAAGGAATGTGAACAGAAGCATTCTGTATTTTCCCTGCATGGAAACTTTTACAAGATGGCCCATCTTTTCTTACAGCCTCTTCCCATTTCTTCAGTGTAGTAGAAGCTTTTTCTGGGTGGTATTTGTTACCACCTACACTGAGAGACCATAGGGTAGAGCATTCACATTGGACCTTTGTTCCAGCATTGAGAGTTTAGATTTTTCCTCATCATGCTTACGTAATGTGATTCGGTAAGTATTCGTGCTTGTGATAACATTTGGCAAGATACTAAGTAGAAGGGAATAGAAAGAGTCAGGAAGTTCAGGGAACTGTAGAATTTAAAAGAGGAAGTTTTTCCAACAAAATTTATAAAGAGGTATCATTGAGAGCGTCATTGAATATAACAAAGGCCAGAGAAAACTTAGAATTGCGGCAAATGAAAGAAATGGCCATCACAACCACTGTTAAAACCTCTGAGTCGATTAAGGTGTTCTAGAGGAAGGGTGTAATTAAGAGTTCAGTATCCAGTAAATGCATTCAATTGCACAAAATGGCTCGGAGGGAAAAAAGAAATGACAGTGTTGACTAGTCCATGGAAGCCTTATAAGTTGAACTTGTTGTAATTAAGGTTGCAGGGGGTGGCAGGGAGAGGAGGCAAGCAAAGACAGCAAATCTGAGAAGTATACCCAGAAGGGAACAGTGAGAGGGGTAGTGGCACACAGTGATGTTTGGAGTCAGAGAGATATGAAGACTATTAACACTTTCAGTGAGTGGCACTGCAAACAAATTACAAACAGACTATGACTGTTTGAGGTTTAAAATAGCACTGGTTCTGTCAAACTCCTAAGCAGGAAAGAAGCTGAGAAATATGAACAGCCACCAAATAGGGCATGTTCTCCAGTGCCCACTTTCAGATGTGGCCAAAGGAGGCGAAGGGAAACGGGAGAAGCTCATTTCCATCAGCAGGAAGTGGACCATGAGAGGACCACAGACCACAGAAAATGGAAGGGGGGAGCCACCCAGGGAGCAGAATAGGAAACTAATCTGGCAACCTCTTCTACTTTCAGAGGAGACCTTACCAGATCTCTCCAGCTGATTTCAGGACTGATAGCTTAGCTATTGCGTCTCTTCCACTTGTGACTTTGAGTGTTTATTGTGGTGGTAATTCTGTGCATGTTCTTCTATTGTATACTGGCTGATTACATATCCTTTGATTTCTGTTTTTTTAAGTTCAGATCTCTGGGCCAAAAGGAACTAACTACCTCTGGACTTGAAGAAACAATAGGGAACAACTTAGTTACCGGTGCTTCAGGCTGACCTCAGTGAGTGGATGAGTTGTCTAGAGTTCTCAAGCTGAGTTCTTGAGTTACTTCTCTTGGTGATTTGGGGATGAATATGTTTTATAAGGAGGAAAAAGAAGAAACATTTGCCATTGGAAAAGCAGACTTAAAAGTAGATTTTAAGTCTGTTCAAAAATATTCCAGATTTTCTCCCTTCTTGGCACATGGAAGAATCTTCCTTTCCCATGCTTTTAGGTTAGGCATTGTTGTGTAACTGGATTTGACCCAAAAAATTGTGAACAGATATACTATACATCATTTTGAGGTGGAAGCATTTAATTATCAAGCCAGCTTCAGACCCTGCCGTGTTGTGGTAACCCTGGAAACATATGTAGGGCTGTGTCCTCCGTCAGCTGGGGTCCCTAACTGGCTATAATGAGCAGAGCATCCTGCTGATCTGAGATGGACATGTGGTGTGAAAGGACTAAACCTCTGTTATTTTCAGACCCTGAAGGCTGGCGGCTGTTCATTGAGCAGTGTAACATACCTAACCCGACTTGGTCATGGATGTGATTTCAGGCCGTGCGACTACATACATTCTCCTACAATTGTAGAGTGGCCATCATCATCAGTGTGATGCATCATTTGACCCTGAACCCTGGACTGGCAGCCGGCTATTCTTTGAGATTATGGACATTTCTATCATGAATACTAGAATGATTGCAAACCACTTATCTCCTTCCTTGTCACCGTGGGAAACCAGCACTGTCCTTCCTCTTGAGTGATTTAAAAGTAATAAAGAAAAGGCTGGAGACAAAAAATTCAGCAGAATTGCATCCTATCTGGCTCCTCCATGTCCTATCACTTTGATGAAATGCATGAATTCTGCATCATTACTTCTTGGTTTCCTCATCCATTAACTGGGATAATGAAAGTAGCCCTGACCATCTCACCATGGTGATGTTCTGAGTACCAGCTGCAGTTGGGTATAAACTTAGCCATAAGCTCAAATGTACTGCAGATCTCTTGCATGAGGGGACATATATTCTCAGGCTTCTTGCCATGTACACAGCTGAATCTCTGACCCTAAGATTTCATGAAAGGAGAAGTTAACTCCTCCCCACAAAAACATGTTCTATGAGTACACCCAATAGTAAAAAATATTTCACCAAAGCAAGCTAAGATCTTTTATGATTTTAGCCTTAATGGAAACATTCTTCAATGGCATGGCATATTTTCTTACCTCTCACTTAATCGAGTAAACATAATGCAAATTGTGGTTGGTAATTGTTTAATAATTCAGTTTATTGCTATTCAGTTCAGTTCATTCGCTCAGTTGTGTCCGACTCTTTGCGACCCCATGAATCACAGCACTCCAGTCCTTCCTGTCCATCACCAACTCCCAGAGTTCACTCAAACTCATGTCCATCAAGTCCATGATGCCATCCAGCCATCTCATCCTCTGTCGTCCCCTTCTCTTCCTGCCCCCAATCCCTCCCAGTATCAGGGTCTTTTCCAATCAGTCAACTCTTCACATGAGGTGGCCAAAGTATTGGAGTTTCAGCTTTAGCATCAGTCTTTCCAATGAACACTCAGGATTGATCTCCCTTAGAATGGACTGGTTGGATCTCCTTGCAGTCCAGGGGACTCGCAAGAGTCTTCTCCAACACCACAGTTCAAAAGCATCAATTCTTCAGTGCTCAACTTTCTTCACAGTCCAACTCTCAAATCCATACATGACCACTGGAAAAACCATAGCCTTGACTAGACAGACCTTTGTTGGCAAAGTAATATCTCTGCTTTTGAATATACTATCTAGGTTGGTCATAGCTTTCCTTCCAATGAGTAAGCATCTTTTAATTTCATGACTGCAAACACCATCCACAGTGATTTTGGAGCCCCCCAAAACAAAGTCTGACATTGTTTCCACTGTTTCCCCATCTATTTCCCATGAAGTGATGGGACCAGATGCCATGATCTTAGTTTTCTGAATGTTGAGAAAACTTTTCACTTTTTCACTCTCCTCTTTCACTTTCATTGAGAGGCTTTTTTAGTTCCTCTTCACTTTCTGCCATTGAGAATAAGAATTAAAAAAAAAAGAAAAGAAAAGTAAAATCCTTGTATTTGTACACATCCCTTAAACAATAATTTTTCTCTAAGTGGGAGAAAACAAAATTGTGAATTTTTAAATTCACAAGTTAAAAAATGTGTGTAATAAATAATCCATGGGAGTCAAAGGGGTAGATGCAATGAGTTCCTTAGAGAATGATCGAAACAGAACAGATGACAAAATATAAGAAGTAGCCCTCATGATTCTCCTGACAAAATTTCTTTAAAAAGCCTAAGAACAGAAAGTAGAGTGAAATAGGAGAACGGAAAGCTTGCTGCAGTTGCAGAATTTTAAGGGAGTTATTTAACATTCTCTGGGCATAGTTCTAAAATATTCATGCATGTTGGACATAATTATGTCATTTTATTGTCCATTGTGTGTCAATGAAATGTCATTTTTTCACTGCAGCTTATATCACTTCTCTAGCAATTGGAAAATGCAAATGATTATAAACAGAGAAGTCTTAAGTGGTGAAGAATTTGTTTTATGAATCTTATAGTGGAACTTTAAAATCTGAATGCTATACTCAGGGAATGATTGAGAACTAAATGGGCATATTTCTCTACACAAAACACAGAGTGGTCCCTTTACAGCCGTCACATTTAAAGGAACATTGAACTAATGATTAAAGGGTTCAGGAAATATCCTAGTGAAGATTGAATAGCAACTAAATTGCTATTTCCAGTCTGGAAATGACCATTGTTCTGTGTTGTTTTAGAAGACTCCATTAGTATCAATGAGTGGAAGTTGTAAGGAAGATAATTCTGTTTCAGCTCAAAGAGAGACATCCTGGAAAATTCAGCTTTTCATGAGAAATTGTTAGAAATTGGTGGTATGTTGGCAGAGAGATGGTGTAACAGTTTTCTATGTGGTGAGGGGCAGAAAACCAGAAACCCTCCAGCGGACAGTTTGGCGTCATGGAAACTACCTGTATTTTGATGTCAATCAGATTTGGATTCAAATCTTAACATTACCAATTTCCTGGCTGGATGGATATTAAGGCTCCCTTAACTTTCTGAACCTCATCTTTCCTCAGCTAAAAATAGAAATGATCTACTCAAGAGTTGCAGTTGAGATTAAATGAGATGATATATGTAAAATTCCTAACAGATGCCCATCAAATAATAAGTATTTTGTAAAAAATTCTGGGAAAGTGAGGCTTGTAGGCAGGTAGTGCAGTTCTTGCTGCGTAGTAGGTTTTCAAAATATGCTAGACTTCTGTCTTCCCGTGTCATTTTGATAGATTGGCTCTCATTTCTGAAAGCTCCCAGGGTTGTGTTTACTTTTCACATCTAGAAAATGCATTCAGGTGAGAGTAGTTTCTTTGCCTTTCTGGTTTTAATGCTCAAACTCTGTTTTCTCAACTCTGTCTGTATAATGAGTCCTCTTCATGTCTCAGGTTTGTGACAGAGAGAGAGAGAGAGTGTGTGGGGGGNGGGTGGGGGGGTGTGTGTTATCCACCTTTAAAATTGCAGGTTTTTCTCAGGAGAACTTCAAAAGCAGTTGAAAAGGAAATGTTCTTCTTGATCCTTGTCTCAATTTAAATTAAAAGCCAAACTAGTGATATTAAATCCTAAAACAACTTTGGATTAGTCAGTCCAATTTATTTTCGTTTCGTGGTGAGAAGGGCAGGTACATTATTGTAGCGTTGGTTTTATTTCCCTCTGTTGCAAAGAAATTAAACTTCAGTTTTCCTGCTACCTGTGGCTTCCAAAAATGACCCATGGACCTGAAAATGACCTCTTGTAGTGATCAGCCTTAAAATCCCCCTTATTAACTTATTTTCTGTATCTTATCTTTATTCCTTCTCTTTTGCTGGTCATTGTCTTTACTAAGATGTCTAACTAGGGTTTTGTGATACAAATGAAAATATGCTAATTCAGAAGACCTAAGCATAAATGCTGAATCATGGCAATCATCTTTATTTACAAGTTTTTGAATGTATAGGATCAATAAACAACACTCTTTTCTTTTACTCTTGCCAAAGCAAACTTCTCTGCAGGGGAAACTTTGAATTGTACAGCTTGGTTTATGACTGGCTAGATTTATTAGTCAGAATAGGCTAGGTTATGCTATGTAACAAACAACACCAACATTTAAATGGACTAAAGAAAAAGCTTAATTCCAGCTTACATTGCATTTTCCACAATGGACAGCAGGGTATTTCTCTGGCAGTCTGGGAGTTAAAACTCCAAGCTTCCACTACAGGAGGTGCAAGTCTGATCCCTGGATGGGGACCTAAGACCTCATATGCTATGTGGCCTAAAACAACAATGGGTGGCAGAGGGGCTCTGCACACAGTAGATCCTCACAGGCCCCACTAATGTTGAAATAGGAAACAAGTTGGTAGGTGGAAATAACATTCATTAGAGGGAGATCAACATATCACTGTTATAACCTACAGGAGCCGTATTAAAGTATGGAGATTAAATGTGTATTCACAGTGGTCTTTTTCACATTTAACCCTGCCTTATCTCAGGTGATTGGATCATCTTTCAGCCATTGGTGAATAAAGTGCAGATATTTAAATTTTATGAAGTGATTTTACTTTTCGCCTCCCGTCTGAACGGGACTCTGGATGATGAACAGGGCAGGGAATGTTGTATTCATTTCACAGAGGACGCAATCATAACTAACATTACTGTAGAACTTTACAGTTTTTAAAACCTGTTCACATGTATCACTTCAATTAATCGTCACAATATGAAGAGAAGGAGAAGCAGAGATAAGAAAGGATGAGAGGAAGGAGGGGGTGGAGAACTGCGTGTATTTTTCATTTGAGAACTCAAATTCTTTCCATGAGTTTAAATGAATGGCCTCCTTGTTCAAGAGAAATCTCCATTCCTATGGAATCATGTGTCTAAGATGGAACTTACTCTTGAATGACTCATGGCCTTTCTCTATCTGTAAGGAGTGCTTTATTTAATTGGTGAACTTTGGCAAAGAATTGAGAATGCTTATTTTCAGTTCTTCCTAAAATTACCACTATATCTGCCTGTGGCTTGCTCTTATTGGTGAGACCACCATTGCCAAGCATTCTGTGGAACAGCTTGGAGTTTTTCAGTTTAGTTTATAACTGCTAGGATTTATCAGTCAGGATTGGCTAGGCTATGCTGGGTAACAAACACCACTAACACTTCAGCGGATTAAAGGAAAGGTTTCATTTCTGTTTATATTTGTATAATAAGTGTGAGCAGAAGCCCTGCCTAATATAGACTTAATCACAACATTTTCTACTATAATTGTCAAAGTAGAAAAATGAAATGTGTCGCATCACATACTGGCTCATAAAGCTTCCATCTTTAAGTGACACATGGAACTCCCATTAGCTAGAGCAAGTCACTTGGCCTGCCTAATTCTAAAATGTGTAAAAGAATGCAATCCCTCTGCTTGCCTAGATAATAAACTACTGCACATATTTAGTGATCAGCAAAGAGATTGCCATCTGAATTGATGTCAAATTCAGGGATTATCAGTGCTTTCACAGAATTATGTAATCTTATCACAATCAATATTAGAGTGTTTTCATCACCCCAAAAAGAAACCCATATTCATTATTCATCAATCTACTCACTATTGATTTAATAAAATTAATCAGAAAATTGATAAATGAAACATTATTTGCTAATTTCAAAACAATTTGATTTTACAAACAATATAATACATATTAACTAAGAGGAAGCATCTATTTCCTTGAGTTAGAGAAGCAATTTCTTGATTCTCAGTAGAAAGTTGGGCATGAAGGAGAGTGTTCTCCTTTGTGTGTTATTTTCCATAGAAGAAGTCTTCTTGCCATTGTGTCTTTTGGCTTTTGCAAGTTATGCTCTGCTTCTGTTTTCCCCTAAAACAGTACTTCATACTCATCAGTTTAGTTCAGTCACTCAGTCATCTCTGACTCTTTGCAACCCTATGAACCGCAGCACGCCAAGCCTCCCTGTCCATCACCAACTCCCAGAGTCCACACAAACCCATGTCCATTGAGTCAGTGATGCCATCCAACCATCTCATCCTCTGTCACCCCGTTCTCCTCCTGCCCTCAATCTTTCCCAGCATCAGAGTCTTTTCCAATGAGTCAGTTCTTCGCATGAGGTGGCCAAAGTACTGGAGTTTCAGCTTCAGCATCATTCCTTCCAAAGAAATCTCAGGGTTGATCTCCTTCAGAATGGACTGGTTGGATCTCCTTGCAGTCCAAGGGACTCTCAAGAGTCTTCTCCAACACCACAATTCAAAAGCATCAATTCTTTGGCACTCAGCTTTCTTCACAGTCCAACTCTCACATCCATACATGACTACTGGGAAAACCATACCCTTGACTAGATGGACCTTTGTTGACAAAGTAATGTCTCTGTTTTTTAATATGCTGTCTAGGTTGGTCATAACTTTCCTTCCAAGGAGTAAGTGTCTTTTAATTTCATGGTTTCAGTCACCATCTGCAGTGATTTTGGAGCCCAAAAAAATAGTCAGTCACTGTTTCCACTGTTTCGCCATCCATTTGCCATGAAGTGATGGGACCAGATGCCATGATCTTCATTTTCTGAATGTTGAGCGTTAAGCCAACATTTTCACTCTTCTCTTTCACTTTCATCAAGAGGTTCTTTAGTTCTTTTTCACTTTCTGCCATAAGGGTGGTATCATCTGCATATCTGAGGTTATTGATATTTCTCCCGGCAATCTTGATTCCAGCTTGTGTTTCTTCCAGCCCAGTGTTTCTCGTGATGTACTCTGCATATAAGTTAAATAAGCAGGGTGAAAATATACAGCCTTGACATACTCATAGTTTGTTTCAAATCCTCCATGTTCTTATTTTTTTTAAATGAGCATGCAGCTTAAATGTGTTTGAAAAGTGAAAGTCACTCAGTTGTGTCCGACTCTTTGTGACCCTGTGGACTACACAGGCCATGAAATTCTTCAGGCCCGAACACTGGAGTGGGTAGCCTTTCCCTTCTGCAGGGAATTTTCCCAACCCAGGGATCGAGCCCTGGTCTCCTGCATTGCAGGTGGATTCTTTACCAACTGAGCCACAGGGGAAACCCTAAATGTGTTTATACGGTGCCTAATATTAAAATTCACATTAATCCCATCACCCTATATATACGCAATTACCTGTATTTACATAAAGTGCCATCACATAACTTGGTTCATTTTAACTTCACAGTAATTCAGTAAGATACCTATAATTATGTTGGTTTTACAGATGGCAAAATAACATTCAGTGGTAGGTAGGACCTAAAACCAGGTTTACTGGTTTTATACCCAGGGATCTTCCTTGTAGGGCTTTTGGTGTATTATTCCTTATGGAATCCTAAAGAGAAAGGAAGACTGATCATCAGCAGTATCCTTCTATATCCCAAAGCTAAATAGACTGACATGATTCAGTGTTTGTATATCTTTAGATTGAAAGTGATTGACTGATGGAAAACAATGGATTCTTTAGTTCAGAAATACTGAGAGAAATTCTAAGAGCAAAAAATGATGTGATCAGAGCAGAGCCAGGGATCATGAGAAACTTCACATCGAGACACATAAACCAGATATTGGTGGGAACATTAAGGCAGGCACTGGACAAAGCACAAACATTGGACAAAGCACTTGGGAGGCACAGATTCAGAGAGAATATGGAGTTAAGAAATGGTAACATGTCAGAAAGATGGTTGAATGATAGAAACCTTGAAACCAGACAAGGCAGTAAAGATGAGAGTTAACATACTCGTCATTCAGTTGCTAAGTCATGTCCGACTCTGCGACCCCATGGACTGCAGCACACCAGGCTTCCCTGTCCTATTTCCCAAAGTTTGCTCAAACTCATGTCCATTGAGTCAGTGATGCCATCCAACCATCTCGTCCTCTGTCATCCCCTTCTCCTCCTGCTCTCAATCTTTCCCAGCATCAGGGTCTTTTCCAACGAGTCAGCTCTTTGCATCAAGTGGCCCAAGTATAGAAGTTTCAGCTTCAGTATCAGTCCTTCCAATGAATAGCCAGGGTTGATTTCCTTTAGGATTAATTGGTTTGATCTGCTTGCAGCCCCAGGAACTTTCAAGAGTCTTCTTCAACACCACAGTTCAAAAGCATCAGTTCTTAGGTGCTCAGTTTCCTTTATAGTCCACTCTCACATCCACATGACTACTGGAAAAACCATGGCTTTGACTAGACAGACCTTTGTCAGCAAAGTGATATCTTGCTTTTTAATACACTGTCTAGTTTTGTCATACATTTCCTTCCAAGGAGCAAGAATCTTTTAATTTGATGGCTGCAGTCACCATCCACAGTGATTCTGGAACCCAAGAAAATAAAATTTGTCACTGTTTCTACTTTTTCCCCTTCTATTTGCCTTGAAGTAATGGGATCTGATAGCATGATTTTTTTTTTTTTTTTGAATGTTGAGCTTTAAGCCAGCTTTTTCACTCTCGTCTTTCACTTTCATGAAGAGGCTCGTTAGTTCCTCTTCACTTTCTGCTATTAGTGTGGTGTCATCTGCGTATCTGAGGTTATTGGTATTTCTCCCAGCAATCTTGATTCCAGCTTGTGCTTCATCCAGCCTGTCATTTTGCATGATGTACTCTGTGTATAAGTTAAATAAGCGGGCTGACAATATACAACCTTGACATACTCCTTTCCCAGTTTTGAAACAGTGCATTGTTCCATGTCCAGTTCTAACTGTTGCTTCTTGACCTCATACATATTTCTCAGGAGACAGGTAGGGTGGTCTGGTAGTCCCATCTCTTGAGGAATTTTCCACAGTTTGTTGTCACCCATGCTGTCAAAGACTTTTGCTTAGTCAGGGAAGCAGAAGTAGATATTTTTCCTGTAATTCCTTTGATTTCTCTATGCTTCAACAAATGTTGGCAATTTGATCTCTGGTTCCCCAGAATTTTCTAAACCCATCTTATATATCTGGAAGTTTTTGGTTCATGTATTGGTGAAAACTTGCTCGAAGGATTTTGAACATAACCTTCCTAACATGCAAAATATACTCAACTGTATGATAGTTTGAACATTCCTTGGCATTACCCTTCTTTGGGATTGGACTAAAAGCTGACCTTTTCCAGTCCTATGGCCACTGCTGAGTTTTCCAAATTTGCTGACATACTGAGTACAGCACATTAATAGCATCTTTTTAGGATTTGAAATAGCTCAGCTGAAATTCCATCACCTCCACTAGCTTTGTTCATAGTGATGCCTCCTAAGACCCACTTGACTTCACACTCTAGGATGTCTACTTCTAGGGGAGTGACCACACCATCATGATTACCCCTTCATGAATGACAGCCTTGTCATGGTAAAGAGGCTTGTATAACTCAATGAAGCTATGAGCCATGCCTTAAAGGGCCACCCAAGACAGACGGGTCATAGTAGAGAGTTCTGACAAAATGTGGTCCACCAGAGGAGGGAAGGCAAACCACTTCAGTATTGTTGCTGTGAGAACCCCATGAACACTTTGAAAGGCATAAAGATAGGACACTTGAAGATGAGCCCCTCAGGTCAGAAGGTGTCCAATATGCTATTGGGGGAGAGCAGAGGAAAATTACTAATAGCTCCAGAAAAAAATGAAGAAGCTGGGCCAAAGCTGAAATGATGGTCAGTCGTAGATATGTCTGGTGGTAAAGTCCAATGTTGTAAAGAGTAATGTTGCATAGGATTCTGGAATGTTAAGTCCATGAATCAAGGTAAATGGGATGCAGTCAGGCAGGAGAGCAAACAAGTGGCCAGAGTGAACAGCATCTTAGGAATCAGTGGACTAAATGAATAAGCGAGGCTAACTTAATTCAGCTGACCATCACATCTACTACTGTGAGCAAGAATCCCTTAGAAGAAATGGAGTAGCCCTCATAGACAACAAAAGAGTCTGAAATGCAGTACTTGGATGCAGTCTCAAAAATGACAAAAGGATCTCAGTTTGTTTCCAAGCAGACCATTAGATATCATAGCAATGCAAGTCTGTGACCTAAACACTAATGCTGAAGAAGCTAAAGTTGAACGGTTTACTGATGGCCTACAAGAACTTGTAGAACTAACACACACACACACACACACACACACACACACACAAGGATGTCCTTTGTCCTTTTCATGATAGGGGATTGGAATTCAAAAATAGGAAGTCAAGAGATACCTGGGGTAACAGGCATTTAGCCTTGAGGTACAAAATGAAGTAGGGCAAAGTCTGAGAGAGTTTTGTCAAAAAAACATATGGGTCATAGCAAACACCCTTCTCCAACAACACAAGAGACATCTCTACACATGGACATCACTGAAATCAGATTGATTATACTCTTTGCCCCCAAAGATGGAGAAACCCTATTCAGTTAGCAAAAACAAGACCTGGAGCTGACTGTGGCTCAGATCATCAGCTCCTTATTGTAAAATTCAGATTTAAATTGAAGAAAGTAGAGAAAATCACTAGGCCATTCAGATATGACCTAAATCAAATCCCTTGTGATTATACAATGGAAGTGACAAATTGATTCAAGGGATTAGATTTGGTAGACAGAGTATCTTAAGAACTATGGACAGAGTTTTGTAACATTGTGTAAGTTGTGGTGACCAAACCATCTCAAATAAAAAGAAATGCAAGAAAGTAAAGTGGTTGTCTGAAGAGGGTTTACAAATATCTGAGGAAAGAAGAGAAGCAAAAGGCAAGGGATAAAGGGAAAGACATACCAACTGAATGAAGAATTTCAGAGAATAGCAAGGAGAGGTAAGAAGACCTTAAATGAATAGCCCAAAGAAGTAGAGGAAAATAATTGAATGCAAAAGGCTAGAGATCTCTTCAAGAAGATTATTAAGATGCTAGGGATACACAGTTCTGAACGACTTCAGAAGCACAGTGTTTATTGGGCCATGAGCATGGGTTTCTAGTTGGAAATATGTATATTTTAATACAGCTTTGATGCATATTAGGTACTTGGCTTTGGGCAAGTTTCTCAATTTCTCTGAGTCTTAGTTTCTTTGTTGTTAAAGTGGGATAATCATTTTTATCTCAAAGTTGTGTTTTGTTCCATGCCCACATCAGTTAGGCAGCATACGTGTGTAAGCCCATAGCATTTCACAACCCACAGTAATAAACATCATCAGATTTACTCACTTCTATTATATAATTCGCCCGTCACTGGGTCTTACTGATTATTGCTGCCTCTGCAACACTTCCTGGCAGATGAAAGTCACTGAAGAAATGTTTGTAAAATGGTTTTGATTAAAATAACCTGGATGAAATACAGGGCATATAGTAGGACATTAACAGATGTTAGATTTACTTTCTGCTAAGGAAGATTTCAGCAAACTTTCTTCTGTAAAGTGCCAAATAGTCACTACTGTAGACTTTGCTCCTCAGTTCTACCGTAGCAATATGAAAGAGGCCATAGGTAAAATGTAAATAAATGAACATGGCTGTGTTTCGATAAAACTTTATTTACAAAAACAGCTGGAGATTTGACCCTACAGCCATAGTTTCCTAGCCCCTGATCCAGAGGATACACATGTATATTACCCAACATTCGCTTTTTGAAATAGCCTTTACTCCATACACTTAACACTAGCTTGACTCAAAATAGTTAAAACAGAGAGAACTTTTTCACATGGGGAGCATTCTCACACATTCAGGGAGAATGCTCCTCTGAGGAATGTTTTTCTACCACTTGATGATCATAGAGATAGAATGAATCATCTAGAGGAAAAGATTCATAACCAGAATCTGTTTCTCGTGCCGTCACTATACTGTTATTCTTCTTTCTCTTCCTTGTTGTTTTCTTCTGCATCCCCCGCACCACATTCAATCTTCATACCTCTGTCTGTGCACAGAATGCTACATCACCCTTCCCTTGTCTGGTGCCCAACCAAACATCAGTGCCATTTCTTCATAATAATATAGTCTGAAACTTTAAAAGGAGAAGTAAGAAAAGATTTCTGAACAGTCAAAACCTGATATCTCAGTATCTATGCAGTGATGTCTATAGATTTTCTTCATAAGAAGGAAAATCCTCAGGACCTATTTATTCTTACTTTGCTTTTAAGTAAATTGAACACACCCATGTTTCCAGATGATAAGTAAGGTCAGCAGATTTTAAAGGCAGCTTCAGGCAAAGACACAAGGAAGAAGTAAGAGGGGCAGCTCAGATGGCGCGACTGAAGGGAGAAAGTGAGAAATCACACAAACAGACCCAGGCAATGAGAGCAAAACATACACCATTTGGAACCTTCTAGAGGGAAATTGAAGTGATTCAGTATGCATATGAGTGTTCATAATGATGATTCTGTCTCAGGAAGTGATGGTTCAATTATGTGCAAATACTATGCAATTAGTTTTTTTAAAAAAAGGAAATTAGTAAAATAACTCACATAAGCTACTCTCTAAAATGTCAAATTAAAATTTAAAAACCAGTTTTGATCTTTAGATGCTTGTATTTTAGTTACTTGGAGAAAAATAAGTTTATAAGTAGCAAATCTTCATCTTTAGACATCTTAAGTACAAGACCATCATCTCCTTTCTTGAGCACTCCAGAATTTTCAAAGTCTTTCTCCAATACATATTTTAATTTATCATCAGAAGAACCATTTGTTATTAACATAATAGATAAAAATGTATTCATTTTACTGATGAAGAAACCGAGGGTGTGTAGCTCCTTTACACATGGGAGCTGTTATCATCTAATTTTTGCCCAGACTATTACTGACAATATCAATAACCTAGTCTAACTTTTTCTCTCTCTTCAGTGCCAGTAAGCCTTTGGAAATGTGGCTGGATGGCAACAATTAAATGATTAAATCATTGTAATAGTATATTGCAAATAATTATTTTGAATGAATTTTGTTTTTGTTTAGTTCAGAAAATATTTGGGAGGTAGAAATATCTATTCATTAAATATTTATAGACAATCAACCATGGGTATTAGGTATGAAGACATACATATGAACAAGACAAAATTTCTAGCCTCTAGTACTGCAAAGCTTAAATATATGGTTCTAAATAGGGATGGTTTTATGACCTATGGAAAATTTGGCAATATCTGGAGATACTTTTGATTGTCATGACAAGATGTTAGGGTAGTGGGAAGGTTTGCTATCCATAGGCTAGGGCTCTTAAACCTCATAAATGGCAGAAGGCAGCCCCACCTCTTCCACAACAATGGATTATTAGGTCCCAAATATGAAAAGTTCCCAAGTTTAGAAATCCTGGCTTAGATCAGAAGGGAAAAGAGTTACAAAACAATGTGGTCTTATAGTGATCCATAACAGACTACTATAATTATTCTGCTATGGACCACTATAAGAACCTAAATAAATAACTAAATCTGATTGGGCAAGTTAGGGAAAGTTTCATGAGGACAATGTCTGTGGACTGTCTAAAACAATGTTTGCAAATGAAGACCTCAGAGAAGCATGAATGCTAAAGAGCTGGAACCTAACTTGGGGGTCAGTGTTTCTCAGAAGGACTTTCAGAGACTCCTAGGGTATGTGGGCACCAACAGTGTAAACAGAAGCATTACACACACAACACAAATACATGCATGAATTTCTGTGATCAAAGACTGAGCAAAGCTAACTTAACCAAATGGCAAACCATGCCAGTACTCTTGCCTGGAAAATCCCATAGAGGGAGGAGGAGCCTAGTAGGCTGCAGTCCATGGGATCGTGAAGAGTCAGTTATGACTGAGCAACTTCACTTTCACTTTTCACTTTCATACAGTGGAGAAGGAAATCACTCCAGTGTTCTTGCCTGGAGAATCCCAGGGATGGGGGAGCCTGGTGGGCTGCCGTCTGTGGGGTCACACAGAGTCAGGCACAACAGAAGTGACTTAGCAGCAGCAGCAGCAGCCACTTAACCAAAGTCAAACAGAATCTTTTGCTGTAAGACTTCTTAGAGCCTTAAGATGTGACTTTATTAAAAGGGGATACAGAATTCTGAATTTCCAAACTGAATTTTACCAGATTATTATTTTTTTTTTAAGAAATGCATCTCTTGGGATTGGTGTTGCATGGACCACAGCTTTGAAAAACACTGTTTTAGATAACAGGAGTTCATTTTAGGAGTTAACCAGGGGAAATAGTCTGAGCACATATTTAGTTTTGGAGGCTAAGTGGTAACTGTGGGCAACAGGGGTGAGAAAGAGAAATGGGCAACAGGGATTCTAGTTAGCAGATTATCACAATTGTTAATGGAAAATGTTCAAGGTCCTGTGTCAAGGTTATGGCTCAGTGGATGTTTGGAAGGACTGGAATTCATAGCCTAACCAGACTTGAAGGTATTCATCCAGATGAGAGCAATCCACTTTATTCCTCATCTCCTGCTCTTACATTCTCCTTTTAATTTATTTCATCCTTGGCAGAATGTCCATCTACTAGTAAAATTATAGCATAAAAGACATACTCTAGAAGTATGTACTAGGTTTGGGATTTTGACCTACAATGGACCTAAAGCTAAGACTCTGCCAGGCACAGTTGTCATCCACCAAGGCAGGAGTGAAGCCAGTGTCTGTAAGCAGAGCAGGTGGCCTTTATGAACCGCAGCCTTGCATGTTTGTGCAGCGCACCATCTTCAGTTTCTAGGGCCCCCTGAATGGTGGAAAGTTTGGCAGTTCATGCCTCACTGAGCTCCTTGCTATGTGAGGAGCTCCAAAGTTACTGAATAGTCCACACTGAACCATAAATTATAGGGTAGTTATTTCTTAGTTATTTAGCAGTTACAGTGCAATTAGTTCCACTTAATGTCAACTTTTGCCAATACGTCTTCCATTAGGCTGAAAATTATAGCTTGGTTCTATAACAGCCGTAATATTCAAGCAGCTTACAGACTCCAGCTCACATCTGGGAGGGGAAGGCAGGAAGGAAATTGCTAGGAAGACAGAGTTGATTTGTATGTGGATGTATGATCCTCATCCCTAATTCAGAAACCATCCACTGACGAACTCACAGCCCCCTTCCGCATCAGTGATTGAGCAAGAGGGTCAAAGAAATACAATGCCCACAGCTGGGAGGTGTGGTGTGGTTTATGGAAGATAGGATTAAACTTGTCAGTGCTGAATTTCCAGGGTCTGATGAGGTGAAATCCAGACTGTGCCACGCCCTGGGTTTAGAGAAAACTTGGACTAGTTCAGATTGTTACTCGGTTCAGAGTTTGCCAACAGATAATTGCTTTCGCTAGACTACTTTCACACCAAAGGTACAGGGAATTACATGAACCAAACTTCCTTCGCTATTGTCGCAAATTAAGACAGCCCAAATATTGTTCACGCTATAATATACAATTTTAAAGAAACAAGGCTCAGTGTTTAATATATATACCCGAATTCATCCATACAATGGAGTGATGTTTTACAAAGCAGTTATTTTAGAGGAATCTCTTGGCTTAATTTTCAGAATGCTTTTGGGTCATTTGCTAAAAATTCAATCACAGCACCTGTTTGTTAAACACTTACTTCATGCCAGGTATGATACTAATCATTTCTTTTTTTCTCATTTCATCATCACAACAACTTCAGAAGGTTTACATCTCATGATAATTTATTGTTTATAGGTAAGGACTCTAACTACTAGAGATTAGTAACTTCCCCATGGAGTGGTCTTCTAACCCCGGTCTTCTAGAACCCTAAACCCATACTACTTATAATCTTATAATGCTATTTCTTTAATATTTATTGGTAACCATACAAGATGAGCCAGGAAATAGAGAAAAAAAGTGATCCTAGGGTAGAAATGGAAGGAGGAGGCTCCAAAATTATATATCTGTCAGACTTATTTCACTTAGCTTAATATTCTCCAAGTTCATCCATGCTGTTGCATATGGCCAAACTACATTCTCTTTCTGGCTGAGTAGTGCTTCATCATAGCATAGTCTTTGTCCATTCAGTTGCTGATGGACACAGGATGCCTCCATATTTTGGTAATTATAAATGATGCTGCTATGAACAGTGAATGGATCTTTTTGAATTAACGTTTTCATTTTTTTTTTATAGATACCCAGGAGTAAAATTGCTGGGTCATAAGTCAGACAGAGAAAGACTGTATGCTATCACCTATGTGTGGAATCTAAAAAATAAGATGAACTAGTGAATATGAGAAAAAGGAGACAGGTGCACAGATATAGAAAACAAACTAGCTGTCACCAGTGGGGAGAGAGAAAGGCAGTGGAAGGGCAGGGGATTAGGGGTTACCAACTATTATGTGTAAAATAAGTAAGCTACAAGGTGGTAATACATAATACAGGGAAGAGAAACCAATGCTCTATAATAACTATAAACAGTATAACCTTCAAAATTGTGAATCACTATGTTGTACCCTGTAATATATGTGATATTGTACATCAACTATATCTCAATAAAAAGTACCTTATTTTTAAAGTGCTTTAAATATAATAGATAAAATAACATATCTGCTTGTGTATGTATGGGTACGCAGTGCAATTCATAGACCAATTCTGAGACTGTTCACAAAGAGGACATCTGTTTTGAATGACACCAGCTTCGTTAGCATGTGTGACTTCTGACATAGAGGGTCCACAAAAGCCTGAACTTCTCTGTCATGCTTTCCTTTGCTTGTGTGTCTCTTGCTATCCTTATGCCATCTGGCCTTGAAATAGAACTCACCCAGCTCATTGCTTCCTTTTTCTTTTCCAGGGGGAGATGATCAGCTTTCCCATGAGTCTATTAATAAGTTAAACTTTCTTAAACTTAACTCCTCCATGCATACTTTAGAGCAGATATTGAGTCTAGTATTGTACTTTACAACTTAGACATGCTAACTAGTACATGGTAGACCACTGGAGCCACAGAAACCTACTAATGAGATGGCATCAAAGGGAACATATAATCCCCCCCAACACGTGTCTGTTCAGCTCACCTGAGCCGACTCATTGGTAAACACCTTGATGCCGGGAAAGATTGAGGGCATGAGGAGAAGAGCATGAGGCAAAGGGGATAAGATGGTTGGATGGCATCATCAAGTCAGTGGACGTGAGCTGAGCAAACCATGGGAAATAGTGAAGAACAGGGAAGCCTGGCATGCTGCAGTCCATGGGGCTGCAAAGAGCCAGACATGGCTGCCTGCCTGAACATCAACAACAATCAGCTTTTGGAACCTACAAAGCCGCCTGCACCCTGTTTGATAAATTCTTTACCTTAAAAATTCCCTAAGGCAGTTTTACATCCTAATTAAAGAAAGACTATACAGCTAATGGTGAAAGTGGCTTATATGGTAGATGTAAGTGTTCAAAAAGAGCCTGACCTTAGAAAGTTCAGGGCGCAACCAACATGTGACAGGAAGAAGGAAGCAGTTTGGATTTTAGCTTGTACCTTTCACTTTTATTTAAAAACTTGTGCCTAGATCTGTTCGTAATTTAACAGTTTTATCTTCTCAGGATGAATTCAGGGCCCTACTAATGAGGTGACCTCTGTTCACTGAGATACAGGACCGGTTGTTAAAGACTTAGAAAATGCCTGTGCACTTACAGGAGAGGGGGGGATAAGCTGGTTCAGATGTTTTGAGTTCAGAGATCTACAACTGTTTGAAAACCCAGGGAATTGAATGGGAATAAAATTGTCCACATCAAACAAAACTTGTCCGTGGCTTTTGTGCCCAGTCTGATCCTTTGGAGTATCAAAGGAATCCTTTCCCTCTATGGACAAACTAACCACATAGAAATCAATAAAAGAAGAGGCAGAGATAAGAAAGTTTGCCAGCTTCAAGCAAGCAGACAGAGCAAGGGCTGGGGAGGGTCCAAGGAAAGGTGCCTGGGGTGGGGCATGAAGGAGGAATAGAAGACAGAGATCACGGGGCTGTTAAAGGAACAGGACCCGGCAGTGAAAGTTATGGGTGAAAAACGGGAGTTAATGGAGGAGCAGGAGAGAGGAGGGAGACAGAGCAAGGGAAAGACTTTGTGACTGAGAGAACGTAAGGAAGGGGAGACGGAAAGAACTAACCCATAAAACCTTTCAGTGCATTTTTCCTGAGTACCTGTTACGGGGGCACGACTCTCAGAGGGAGTGTCTCCTGAAACGTTTCCATCTGGGCTCAGCTCAGTCCTGACCCTGGTACGTACTGCACTCTGGCACCCTCCCTGTCCCTAAAGGCAGAGCACTGGACAAGCCAGTGCCCTGCTCCAAGGGGAGATGACAGAGGGTGCTCAAGCAGACCCCTATGAGCCGGTGAGATGTGAACTCCGAGAGGGAGTCTCATGGGTTATGAGAACATAGAATGGACAGCGACTTCAGTCACCCAGGAGAAACGGAGGGTCAGGGGACGAACTGCAAACATGAAAAGACAGGAAAGTTGGAGAAAGACTAACATTTTGTCGTTCCTGGGTCTTTAAAATATCTATTTATTTGGCCATGCCCAATCTTAGTTGCCGCATGCGGAATCTTTCCCTGGCCCACGGGCTCTCTAGTTGCGGTGCGCGAGCTTAGTTGCTCCATAGCACGTGGACTCGGCTCCCTGAGCAGAGACTGCACATTCCCTGCATTGCAAGGCAGATTCTTAACCACAGGACTACCAGGGAAGTCCTGTTGTTGCTGTTAGTGTTGGTGTCGGTGAGGAAAACGATGGCGATTGTGGTAACAGCCCGTGTTTATTTTCAAGGCACTTGTGTCTATCGTTACCTCTCCAGACCTAGGTTCTTCCCAGATGCCATCCCATATCAGCGCAGACGTTTTTGCATCTGGATTCAATTCCCTCAAGACTGTGGTCTTTCACTACCTGAAGCTGTGGAAGAGAGGAGAGGAGGGCAGGAAAGAATAGAATGAGAAGATACGAGAGGGTGTAGGGTAAACAGAGAGCAAAGAGAAGGAGGAAGCCGAGGAGGGGAGACCTGCGGAAGATGAGAGAGTGGGGAGCGTGCAGGAGACGGAAGGGTAAAGGGGGGGACGTGGACAAGGAGCCAGGGTAGTCCTTGGATGACGCACGGTTCCTGCCGGAGAAATGGTGGCGGCGAGGAAGGGGTCAGAGTGGGTGTGGAGGACAAGGACACACACAAGAAAACTGCTGAGGACTGAGAACCCGGAGTGTCTGAAGTGGAAGAACTCGAGAGAAAGGGGCAATGAGAGAGGGAGGGAGAAGGGACAGGACGAGACAGCCTTGGAGTCAAATGGCAGCCGGAAAAGGCCCTCCTGACCTGACCGAACTGGCCCACCTGGACGCTGACCTTGGATGCCCCTGGACCTGGCCCTGGCCCCTCCGCAGAAGCCAGAGCTCCCTCTGGGCCGGATGGTCCCCACAACAGCGAGAGATACACACAGAGACGCGAGGCTGTGCCGCTGTCTCTGACCAATATTAGCACTCTGAACACAGGTTGCCTTTCCTGCAATCGTTTGGAAAGGGATCCTATCACAGTGAGGACGGAGGAAAGAAGGCAAGGCTGTGTGCTGTGGAGAGGCGGACAGAAAGGCAGCAAGGAGATCCTGGCTCCAAACGTAAGCAAGTTTTCAAGACCAACTGTCCGATTTTATAGATGGAGAGACCTGCCTATAAAAAAATGAAAGTCCTGTCTAGATCACTCAGCAAGTCGGCCCCAGACTTCTGCCCAGTGTACACGCTGACCCGCATCTGTGATGGAGAGGAAGGGGGAAGAAGAGACCCAGGGAATGCAGAGGCCTGGGTAATTAAAGCGATGTGAAGGGCCAGCCTGCTCCTCTGCCGTTCCCAGAGGCACCCGCGCTTGCCTTCAGGCACCTGAATTCCCAGAGCTCAGGTTGTGAGCCCGCGGATGTCAGCAGGTGCTGCTATTTCTGTCCCACTCTCAGCCTATTTCCAACGTCAGGATGCAGCCTCCCTCGACTGCCAGAGGGACTTGTGAAAAGGTGGGTCTGCTGGTACTTCATTTCTTCCTTCCCCCACCCAGGCTCCCCTTCTGCAAACCAAACCTCCCACTCTGTCTTATTCCTGCAGCTAAGGGGTATTTGTACACCCCACCAGCTGTGGCTAGGACAATCCACTTCCTGAGTAGAATGAGTTTCTCTGGCTTCTGCAGGAACATGTAGGAGGTATCCTCAAATAACCTCTCTGTGTAGGCACCTTGGAGATCCCTTAAACTGACACCAATAAGCGTCCTAGCACAAAACTGGGGCTTGATGTACGTGTTTAGGGCCAATGAATGAACGCATGAATACTGAAGCATATATCCTCCATGAGAACAAAGATTTTTCCTCACATTTGACAGCAAGTGAGTGGCAGTGCCAAAAGTAGAAGGGATTCTGGTTCAGTGGGCAGGAATAGAGGTTAAGGACCATCCAATACAGCTATGTCATAATAAACCATGACGGTGGGGCTTCACATGTTTTTAGTCCCCACTCACGCTAGTGAGTTCAGAAGTAATCAAGAGCATCCAGGCATAAGAAGACCTCCGAGACAGAAAGGGGTGTAGGGCATAACTCTTTGGATCAACCAAAGAGGTCACTGCCTGCGCGGTGAGGTGGGGCAGGGAGTGTGGTGGGAAATGCAGACTGCGCCAAGCAAAGGAGACTCATAGGCTACAAGGAAGTCAACCCTATGAAGTCACCAAGCTGAGTTTCTAAGAGCCAAGAAGGACACCAAGGACAAGAAGAGTGGAGCAAGAGGATGTGCGAGAGAAAAGAGAGTGATTGTGTGGGTTCCTCCAGAATCATCAAATCGCACACAAAGGGAATGGCCAATGGGACCAGGAAAGGCACTTGATATAGCCATGAGAAGTTGCATGGGAGGAAGGTGTTTGGAAGAGCAGCTGATGTCAGAGTGCTATTCGAAGAAGGGTTCCAGTCTGAGAGGATGGGAAGGAAAGGGCCGACAGCAGGCAGTGGGCTGGTCTGTTCTGATGCAATGACAGCTGATGCCTCTGCTGAATTACCTCTGAGCTTGAGGAGGTGATCTTGATGGAATGGAGAGGGGCTGAAATGGTCTCTCTCACAAGTGGAGTCTTCTCCCAAATCAACCTAAAAGTGGAGGAGTCAAAAGGCAATTCCAGAAGTGCTCGTTTCCCTAAAGTAACTATAAAAGGGAATCGATACCTGAGAGCCGGTGGATCACCGTTTCATGGGAGGTAAGAGCTAGTGCGGTGCAATGAGCATTGGCTAAATGGACTCTGCCTTTAGCTCTATCTGCAATTTTGGGAGAAATCACCTCATATCTTGAAGCCTCAGTTTCCCCATCAATAAAATAATGATAACATTTTAGATGTTTTCTGAAGCCACACTGAGGTTGGTTGGTTTTGCAAATATTTAAAACATTCACAAAAAGTTTGGGGGAGGTGACGCTGAAGCTGAAGCTCCGATGTTTTGGCCAGCTGATGCAAAGAGCTGACTCACTGGAAAAGAACCTGATGCTGGGAAAGACTGAAGACAGGAGGAGAAGGGGTGGCAGAGGATGAGACGGTTGGATGGCATCACTAACTCAACTGATATGGATCTGAGCAAACTCTGGGAGATAGTGAAGAACAGGGGATCCTGACATGCTGCAGTCCAAGGGGTTACAAAGAGTTGGACACAAGTTATCGCGTGAACAACAGCAACAACATTTGTCATTCTTTCTTGATGTGGGGCATCCCTGGGGATAGAAAAGCCACTTCTCTTCATTCAATTACTCTTCTCTGGATGGAAAAAGAAAGTCACTGCCAACAGAGAACCGGGAGGCTTCGAGGGGAAACTAGTTTAGCAAGGTGCCGGTAATTTCTTAACCATCAGTTAGACTCTCAGATCCTTGAGAATAAAGCTAAATATTGAGGAGATTCTGGGTGCCTTCATACTTTCAGTTCCTTGCAAGTCCGCTTCCTCGTATGCATAAGCAAAATGGCTTCTTTAACCAAGGTCAGGTTAAATTGACTGGACAGGGGCGCGCTTTACATTTGGCTGCAAGCCAACTGGGACTTAATCACCATTACATCCCATCCTGCAAACTTTGTAGCTAAGTAGGCTTCAGGTTTCTTTATGCACTCTCTTTCTCCAAATGCCTTTCCTTACAAAGAGCATTTCTAAAGGTTGAATACAGTGATTAGTGACACGTACACGTTTAATCTTCTGCAACCTTTCCCTGTCTGGCTCCCCTCTGCGCCTTTAGTCCTTAGAGTTTTATGCTTGTATCAAGGAAATGTTTTCATCCGTCTCACTGCTATTTTCTTTTCTGTCTTATAAATCCTTAAAGAAATGTAGTGTGAGTGAATTCAGCGAGAGGCTGGATGAATGGCTCCAGAGAGTGAGTTCTCTTCGTCTAAAGAGCAGTCTCTATACACAGAGAAGCAAATAGCATCTTCCAGTTCTGTCAACATGATTATTAAGCATTTATAGAGCTTTCCCCTCTCTCTCTATAACAGCTACAAGCAGTTTAATTAGTTGATTTTCACCCCAGAGTTGTAAAGATAGACGATTCAATTTATCCAACCTTAGATTAAATGCGCATTCGAACCTAGGCTCTCTGATGGAGTACCAAGAGTGCTCTGGCTTAGAGTCAAAAGCCCCAGGTTAACCTTTCAAGCCAGCAGTTTTTAAGTGATGTGACCTAGTGCAAGTCATTTCGTGGTTCCAGGGTCAATGCCAAGAAAGAATGCATATCAAGATGCCAACAGAGCAAGGATTCTCAGTGATAACAGGACGTTATACTACCCCTGAGGGGTTAAAATTGGTTCCTATGGAGCAAAAAAATAAACAGTCTTACTCTTTACATATAAAGCACAGGTTTACATTGTACAGAAATGGATATATAGTATATGTATAGTATTAAAAATTTATGAGGGGGAACAGCTAGAAAAATAAAGTCTAGAGAATCTCTGGGTAGAGGGGTGTGGTTGGCAATAATGAAAAAAGGTGAGAAACCCTGCCATGTAGAATAAAGGATGGACCATCCACTGAGCACTCAAGAAGTTCCAGCTCTCCTGCGCCCATTAATCCTCCCAAAACTGTAAGGAAACTGGGGTCATGTTTCTTTATGAAGAAGGTTCAGGAGGCAACCAGGCCATGTGTGCAAAACACCTGTTGCATGATAAAGTTATATGCAAACATAATATTCTTGGTAATTCCTGTTTTAAAGATGATTTTATTTACTCGTACTGTGCGGGATCTTCAGGGCTGCATGGGCTTTTTCTC
The DNA here is from genome assembly GCA_006410935.1 of Redunca redunca. Lineage (NCBI taxonomy): Eukaryota > Metazoa > Chordata > Mammalia > Artiodactyla > Bovidae > Redunca > Redunca redunca. The sequence continues at coordinate 148,370 of SJYQ01001715.1, forward strand.
TAGGTGCAGCGAGAGAGGGCTGCTCTGGCTGTGGTGCCCAGGTTCCCCACCGTGGTGGCTGCTCTCGTTGCAGAGCCCAGGCCCCAGGGTGTGCAGGCTTCGGTAGCTGCAGCACACAGACTCAGTCGTTGCGCTTCCCAGGCTCTAGAGCTCAGCAGTGGCGGTGCACAGGCTTAGCTGTTCCACAGCATGTGGGATCTTCCTGGACCAGGATTGAGCTCCTGTCTCCTCCATTGGCTGGTGGGATTCTTTACCAATGAACCAGCATGGAAGCCCAGGAATTTCTTACTGTATATATAAAGTTAGCAATTAATGGAATATAAATCACCCATAACTAATGGCTTTAAAGAGTAGCCATTTATTTAGTGCACAGTTCTGTACGTCAGCAAATGAAGCTGGATTCAGCTGAGTAGTCTCAGCACTGGCTGAGCCTTCTCAACCATCTGCAACAATCCCAGGTCCCTTAGGCAGCTCTGTTTCTGCAGGTTGGCTGGCTCTTGGGTTTGGGGTTCAAGGATGCCTAAGATTGGTGTCTGTCACATCCAGTAGGTGAGATCCAGCTTGTTTTCACAGAGTATCAGCAGGGTTCCGAGAGACCCAGAGGAAGTGGGGAAGGCCACTTGAAGTCTAAGCTCAGAACCAACACAGTGTCACTTCAGTCAGAGCATACCTGTCAGGTTCAGTTCAGTTCAGTTCAGTCTCTCAGTCATGTCCGACTCTTTGCAACCCCATGAACCACAGCACACCAGGCCTCCCTGTCCATCACCAGCTCCCAGAGTTTACCCAAATTCATGTCTATTGAGTCGCTGATGCCATCCAACCATCTCATCCTCTGTCGTCCCCTTTGCCTCCTGCCCTCAATCTTTCCCAGCATCAGGGTCTTTTCAAATGAGTCAGCTGTTAGCATCAGGTGGCTAAAGTATTGAAGTTTCTTTCACTTTCAACATCAGTCCTTCCAATGAACACCAAGGACTGATCTCCTTTAGGATGGACTGGTTGGATCTCCTTGCAGTCCAGAGGACTCTCAAGAGTTTTCTCCAACATCACAGTTCAAAAGCATCAATTCTTCAGTGCTCAGCTTTCTTCACAGTCCAACTCTCACATCCATACATGACTACTGGAAAAACCATAGCCTTGACTAGACAGACCTTTGTTGACAAAGTAATGTCTCTGCTTTTTAATATGCTGTCTAGGTTGCTCATAACTTTCCTTTCAAGGAGTAAGTATCTTTTAATTTCATGGCTGCAATCCCAAGTCCTAAAGTCAACCCAGTTTCAAGCAGCAGGGAAATTAACTCCAGCTCTCAGTGTGAGAGGCTACAGCATCATCTTGCAAAGATTGTGGATAAATAATTGCAGCTCTTTTGATCACCAATCTTTCTCAACATAATCCTGACTAAATAATAGTCTGTGACTTGTCCATCTTATGAGCAAAAACACACCTTCAAAACTGTGAACTATGATATGAATATTATTGCAATCCTGTGGCTTTCAGTTCCTAAAACCATGCCTGGAAGATGTGAATGAAAAAGTTAATGCAACATTCTCTTTTAGATACAGTATAAATGCTAAGTGAAATAAGTCAGCCACAGTTGACAACTACTGCATGATTCCACTTTATGAGGTGTCTATGACACTCTAACTCACCCAGGCAGAGAAGAGAGGGGTGGTTGCCAGGGGATGGGGCTGGGGAAGATGGGGAGTTGTTCAGTGAGTATAAGTTACACAAGATGAAGTAACTCTGGAGATTCTCTGTACAACGTCGTGCCTAAAGTTAATGATAGGATATTGAGTACTTAAAAATTTGAAAGGAAAGGTTGCTTGTTAAGTGTTCTTACCACACACACACACATATACACACACAAATACACAGAACCAGGGGATACAGGGAGACCTTTGGAGGTGTTAGATATGTTTATTACCTTGATTGTTGTGATAGTATAAGAGATGAATGCATGTATCCAAACTCACCAAAATGTTTACATTAAATGTGCACAGCTTTACATTTGTTAAGTACACCTTAATGAGGGACTTCCCTGCTGGCTCAGTGGTAAGGAATCTGCCTGCCAATGCAAGAGACAAAGCTTCCATTCCTGGGTTGGGAAGATCATCTGGAGAAGGAAATGGCAATCCATTTCAGTATTCTTGCCTGGAGAATCCCATGGACAGAGGAGCCTTGCAGGCTACAGTCCATGGGATCGCAGAGTCAGACAACTTAGCAACTGAGCATGTCCACATACCTTAATAAAACTGAAACAATTTTTAAAAAGAATTAAATACAATATAGGCCTTTTTCAAGGCGTGAAATACCCTCTATCTGAGGGAGGAAGCTGAATGCACATGCTAACTAGCCATTCATCTCAAATCTCCAAATTCTAGGGAACCATGAAGTTAGAGCATCAGAAAGTGGAGTGGATGCTTAGGCACCATTGTATCACCATCCCACAAAATTGCCTGCCCTGAGTTAATGTCACACCCTCTGCCTTTATGGAGGGCCAGTCTGTGCATCACCCAAGAGAACAGATTTCTGACTCTTTTTTAAAACTCTGGTTGTAGATAAAGTAAACTGAATCATGTTTCATCTTTTTTTCTTTAAATATGGGTATATATGCTAAGTTTCTTCTAGGGGTTAAGGTCTAGAAAGATTTTTTTCTCTATAGACGAATTTGTATGTTTCCTATTATTGTGCAATTCAAAATGTTTCTCTTTATAGCTTAGCTGCCAGAAAATAAACTAATTGTCCCTGTGCTATAATCTTCTCAACTCAAGTGCCTGAAAGTGCCAATTCTAGCTTTTTTTTTAATGCTTTTTTCAAATAACCTTAAATGTTATTTCTCTTACTTGTTTTAAAAGCTAAGTCACCTTAAGCCATTTCAGAAGAAGTCAAAGGACATATTTAAAATAATTTTTTTTAAGTGAACTAATGTCCTGAGGAGATGTTTGCATAATTATAAGTTTAGGTTTGAAAGATTAGCCCTTCAGATGCTATTTTTATCACCCTACATACAAAGACTGTGTTAAGCTGCTTCTACATAGATGGGGGCACCTGTGCTGGTCTCTTTTGTCCCAATTTTATTTTCCTAAACCATGGTCATATGCGTTGAAGAGCTTTTCTATTCAGCTATAGTATTTTCTCATAACAATAGAATTCTTTTTTAAACACAGGGAATATTATGTTTACTAGGCTTACTAATTATATTTAATGACACTATTTAGATAAAGATTTAAAGTACCTTGAAACATACCTAGCTTTAAATTAGTTCTCCCTTTGGTAATCTTCTAGTTGCTCACAACTTCTAAAATGCTATTTATTTTCCTAATCATTGCAAGCTTGACAGCTCTTCTTGGGCTGATCTAGATTTGAAATCAGATGGGTACTTTTCAAAAGGGTAGACATTTTTATCTCTCAGGTCCACTACTGTGTCTCCAGGGCTGAGACCTTGGCGGCCAATAAATATTTATTGAGTGATTGCGTTAAGTATGTGTTCTGACTCTCTTCAGCTTCCAAGGAGATTCTTCATGATTTCTTGGCTTCTCTGCTAGAACTATCTCAACCATGTGATGGGCATAAAAGTACATGTTTGAAGTGCTGGTTGCAAAAAATGAGTAAGATGCTGCTGCTGCTGCTAAGTCACGTCAGTCGTGTCCGACTCTGTGCAACCCCATGGACAGAAGCCCACCAGGTTCCCCTGTCCCTGGGATTCTCCAGGCAAGAACACTGGAGTGGGTTGCCATTTCCTTCTCCAATGCATGAAAGTGAAAAGTGAAAGTGAAGTCGCTCAGTCGTGTCCGACTCTTAGCGACCCCATGGACTGCAGCCCACCAGGCTCCTCCGTCCATGGGATTTTCCAGGCAAGAGTACTGGAGTGGGGTGCCATTGCCAGATAGTGGCCATGAAAAGCCACTGTAAATTGTGAAGAGCTGCATGAGTGAAAAAGAATCTTCTTCCTCTTTGGCTTCACCTTCTTCCTCATCTCTAACATCATACTTGCCATCGTGACTCATGGCCCCCCTCTAGAAACAGCTCAAGCTATTGTCCTCTAGAACTGTTTTGGACCAGCACACCTGAGTGTTCTGAAAGTTCACAGACCAGCACAACTGTCCCAGATCATATCCACCCTCGGCCGGGGCAGCGAAAGCCCCAGCTGCTTATAAATATAATTTCTGTCATTCAGTTCTATACATTGCCTTCAGCTCTACAGGTTTAGCCTGTTATGCCCTTTGAGACAAGAGTGAGACATTTCTCCTTCTATGTTGTATGCCATCGACCGCCTCCCCTCTTCGGAGGATAGAAGCAGGAGAGATGGTGAGAAGGAGAGAGAAAGAGGCACACAAGAACGACAAAAGCACCCAAGCCCTTACTTCTTAAAGAGTATGTAGGATAATGACACTTACCGATGCGTTTCACAAGGAGAACTAACAGGCACCAAACTGGTATAGAAAGAAATTTTCTTAAATTTTAAAAAGCACTTTTAAAAAAAGCTTTAAAAGGTCATCTTACAAGAAGGGAAAGTAGAGTAGGATATAGATGATACTCACAACTAGGGTGACAGAGGGGCTCAAGGAACATCCCTGAGACGATGGAAGGAACACTTTTTGTCCAAAGGCCTGGCTCCGAACCTTGGATGAAACCCTGCACCCCTTTGAATCTCAGTCTCTTTCATCTGTAAACTCCAAGTTCAACAGAAGGTTGTTGCTAAGATCTTATACAAGCCTTAAATCCCATGACTCTGTCCACAGTGAGTACAAAGCCTACATCATTTTGGTGACATAGTTAGAGACAGAGGTGGGTTCAAATAGCAGCAGGACCAGTTTCTTCAGAGTTTACTCTTTCTTAGTTAGTTTTTTTTTCTTTTAAATTATTTTTATTGGAGTATAGTTGCCTTACACTGTTGTATTAGTTTCTACTATACAATGAAATGAGTCAGACGTACATGCACATATATCATGCCCCTTTGGACTTCATTCCCATTCGGGCCTGCACAGTGGATTAAACTGAGTTCCCTGGGCTATAGAGTGTTTTCTCATCAGCTATTTTCTCATTGCGTTGTGTGGCGTGTTCTTAGTCTCTCAGTTCTGTCTGACTCTTTGCAACACCATGGACTGTAGTCCGCCAGGCTCCTCTCTCCCTGGGATTCCCCAGGCAAGAATCCTGGAGTGGGCAGTTCTTCCCTTCTCCAGGGAATCTTCCCCACCCAGGAACTGAGCCTGGGTCTCCTCCATTGCAGGAAGGTTTTTTTTTTTTTTTTTTTTAATACATAGTCTCAATATTGTATATGTGTCAATCTCAGTCTCCAAATTCCTCCTACATAGAGAACAAATGTATGGATACCAAGGGGGAAGTGGGGCAGGTGGGAGGAATCTTGGTTAGTTTTAACGTGACATTTGTGTCTGGTTTCTGAAATGGCCTCTGTAGGACCCTCCACTTTTCTCCCTTACTGTGATGGCTAAAGCGTACGGTGCAGGGGCGGGTGGTGGTGGTGGTTCAGGGCTTTGCCTCTCAGAGACTTTCTCAGAGTCCCCTGTAGGGCTAGTTTAAAGAAACTCGCTGTTACTTCAGAGTTTAGTTGCAGCATTTAATTTACGTGTTTAAATTACAACTAATGGTGAGGGATAGTGAAAGACATTTAGTTATCGAAAGGAAGCATGAACCTCAATTAAAAAAAAAAGTAAAAAACAGAAAATGAAAACATGTCTCATCCCAGTGAAAACTGTATGTCTCTCTAGCATCAGCCCATGGGCTCGTCTCCAGTGGTAGGAAATATGATTACTTTTTAACATTTTATCCTCCGCCTAACCAATGGTGGATTCTTGGTATTTGTAGAAATGAACTGAATCCTTCTTATCTGTTTCCTAAATAAAAGCCTGTTTGAGAAATAAGGCTATGGTGTTTATGTGAAACAGAGGATGAAGACTGCAAGCAGAACAGATCCTTAATCCTGTGAAGTTCTTTATCTTGGATTTTTATTCCTCTCAAATGCCTTTAGAGAGGAATGGATTTTTTTTTTTTTTTTTGGCAACTATGGAGTTTTAAAAAGTACTGTGAAATCTTTAACAAATAATAATTTTACACTGTACAGTTCATCAATAAAATCATTTATGGAGAATTATGTAATAAATTAAATATGAAATGTAGTTGGAAGTAACTGCTTCAAGGTATCAGTTGCATGCCACATTAGAGCCAAGGCAAATAGGTGCAATATTTATTAAACAAACCAACACTATTGATAAGTTGAGAGGGCAGCAGGCACTCAAGAAATGGCATTTTAATTTCCAAAGAAAGAAAAAATATATTTTTTTTTCTTTTATTATCAATACTTCAGAATTGAGTTTCGTTTTTTTAAAAACAGAAAACCACTGTTGAGACAATATTAGGTTGAACCATAAGAACCATAAGGTAAAAATAGTTGGGTAGGGGTATGTTTGTGTGGAGGCTAAGATTTTTCTCCTTGACCAAAAATTAGTCAATCTTCTCTGAACCCTTTATCAATGATGTTCCACTGGCATATTTTCTAAGAGCTCAGTTTTAGGAAGAATGATGTCAAGCCAAGCTGAGTTAGCCAGAATTCACCATCCTCAAAGTCTGTTCACCCTTCTTATCCTTCAGCACCCACCAGGTGATATCTAATCACCCTGCCTGCCCTCAGTAAGGACCCTGTTAGATCTGTTAGCAAGAATGACCATTCCTTCTTAGAAGTTTCTACCTACCAACTCCCACCCCAACTCTGCTCCTTAGCTATAAAAACTCACTCTTCTTTGTATTCAGAATTGAGCCCAGTTCTACAATGAGGTCTCTTTTCCTCAATTGCAATAATTTCTCATTAAAATATATTTTTATCACTTTAAGTACTGACCAGTTCTGATTTTAAGTCAGTGGTTCAATTTGATTGATATATACACACCACACAACTATATATAAAATAGATAACTAATAAGAACCTACTCTATAGCACAGGGAACTCTACTCAATACTCTGTAATGGCTTCTATGGGAAAAGCATTAAAGAAAAAGAATGGAGAGATATATAGATAGTTAGATTTCCCAGGTGGTGCTACTGGTAGAGAACCTGCCTGCCAATGCACAAGACATAAAAGATGCAGGTTCAGTCCTTGGGTCAGGAAGATTCCCTGGAGAAGGGCATGTCAACCCAGTCCGGTATTCATGCCTGGAGAACCCCATGAACAGAGGAACCTGGCAGGCGACAGTCCATAGGGTCTCAAAGAGTGAGACACGGCTGAAGCGACTCAGAACACGCGCAGGACTGACTCATTTTGCTGTACACCTGAAACGAACACTCCACTAAATATTAAATCAACTACATTACAATAAAAATTTGAACAAATAAGTAAATCTATATACATATAAAACAGTGCTAGAAATTATGGAATTTCAAAGACAAATATAGCCTTGACTATAGTAGTTCATTTCTACTCCATTTTCTTTGACAGAGAATGTGAAGAGATTAACCAAAACATTAACTATGAAGTGGCAAAAACATAAATTGATTAAAAAGAAAATCAGGGAATCTGAACATTATATGGAAATACAAGATCAGGGAAAATTAAAAGTCTGCAGCTCCTGTGCTCTTCCCAGGGCTTCCCAGGTGAGGCTGGTGGTACAGAACCTGCCTACCAGAGCAGGAGACAGAAGAGATGTGGGTTCACCCCTGGGTCAGGAGGATCTCCTGGAGGAGGAAATAGCAATCCACTCAAGTATTCTTGCCTGGAGCATCCCATGGACAGAGACCCCTGGAGGGCTACAGTCCATAGGGTTGCAAAGGACTGGATGCGACTGAAACAACCTAGCGTGCATGCTCTTATCAATTAGCAAAACTGATTCAGAGTATGACTATGAGCCCCCTAACAGCCAAAGGACAAAAAGTCAAAGGATGCTGATTTTGCACATAAATGAAAAGCCTCTAAAAATTAAGATTTATGCCTCTGAAGTCTGAGTCACATGTGAAAATGAGTGGTCTGTTCAATTAATAGATGTTTTTAACACTAGAAAGCTAAAAGGGCTACAGCTAACTTTTGGTACTTTTGTGTTGTCATATGATGGTGGTATTTTAATTTATTTTGTTGTAATTTTTTAGTGAGATGCCAGAGAATGGGCATTCAAAGGAAGAGTTTTGGAAAAACATTGTTGAGAAAATTTCATTGAATCACATTCTCAGAAGTGTATAGGATAATGATATCTAACACATAAAATATTTAATATGTATAAGACATCATTCTAAATTTCTCACATTTACTGGCTCATTAATTCTCACTATGATCTTATGAAGTAGGAAGTTTTATAGATAAGGAAACTGAGGCATCAGGCAGCTAATTAACATGCCCAAACCACATAGCTGGGAAGTGCCAGAACCAGTTTTCAAAGCTGGCGTTCAAAGCTCATATTCTCAATAGCTTACACCATCCTGTCTCTCTATGAATTTTTTTGCTTGTTTATAGCCCTTTAGAAGACTTAGCAATTAAACATGCACCCAGGTCCACCCATAGCACACACACAAAAGTGAGGAGAGAATGGTTTGTAACTTGGAAGAAGAGATATTCTTTCTATTACTATATGATATTGCCAGACAATGGGCACAGCGCAATAAATGTAGACATAACTTAGGAGTTTGTGGAACATGATGGTTAAAAGCATGGGTTTTGAAGCCAGAAAGACGAGAGTACGAATACCAATTGCATTTTACTACTAGACTTCTATGATCGTTTTTCCAATCTTACTTAGTCTTAATGGTCTCCGTCTTAAAAGGCAGACAGTGGTTTCCTATTCCACTGAGTTTGTGCAAGGATTACATGGTATAATATGAAAAAAAAAATGAGTTTTAGTGTATTTTCTGGCAGATGACAGCTCACAACAAAGAGAACCAGTAATGGATGTAATAATCAGGGTGGACAGCCAGAGGACCAAGTCCTCAGACAAGGATTAGTGACCCCTGTAATCTTGGCTGAAGTTTTACAAGTGAAGCAGAGAGTATCCAGGTTGACCTAAATAGAGCAAGCACCAAGCCCAAAAGTTGATCAGTGAGCAAAGATGGAAGGGGAAAACGACCCTTCATCACTATTTCAGGATAACTTCCTGTTATAAGATGAGAAAAAATTAGCCATAGGTCTCTTCATGTTTAGCACTTCAATTTTATCGGGGTTATCAACTTCTAGGGCATTGTAGCTGAACAAGCCCTGAGTTTAGCAAATTCAACTTCTTCATTCCAAACTCCATGAAAAATGAGGCTCAGGGAACAGCACGCCCTTTAGGTTTCTACGGCTGGTACTTCTCACTCCAAGGTTCTTTTTGCCACTCAGACTGCCTTACTGAGACAGAGGTTCATTGATAATGCTTAGGGATGTCCTATGCCAGATGACTGTGTGTGTGTGTGTGTGTGTGTGTGTGTGTGTTTCCTCATAGCTCAGAGAGACATGAGGTGAAGAAAAAGAAAGGATTGAACCAGAGAAGCTGCAGAGACAGTCACTAATATTATAGAGATTTCAGTGAAGGGCTACCTCACCTTGTGTAGCATGAGAAATGATCAGAATGGCTTCTGGAAATAACTGATGGTTGACCAGAGGAAGAAGAAGGTCACTAGGACAATGTTCCTTTTTCAAGAAAGAAGTTCTGAAAAGGGCTTCCCTGGTGGCTCAGAGGTTAAAGTGTCTGCCTGCAATGTAGGAGACCTGGGTTCAATCCCTGGGTTGGAAAGATCCCCTGGAGAAGGAAATGGTAAGCCACTCCAGTATTCTTGCCTGGAGAATCCCATGGACAGAGGAGCCTGGTGGGCTACAGTCCATGGGGTCGGAAAGAGTCAGACACGACTGAGCAACCTCACTTTCACTTTCACATGCCATCCCTACTGGGAAAGTGTAGACCCCACACCCAGGGATGAAGTCACACACTTCATCACAAAGGATGGGCTGGATCCTCTCAGTCTAATGTCTTCTGCTTTGCTCTCAATTCTCTGCTCAAACAGAACTGTTATAATTCTATTTTCGAGATGAAGAACGCCTGGCACCAGGAAGTCAAATAACCTTCCCATGTTAAACAGTTTGGATTCAAAACCAAAAATTGGATCCAAAACCCAGATGTCCTGGCCCCAGATACTACACACAAACATAGCTGCCTCAACTACCACTCAACATTCTAATGTGAAATCAAATCCACTCAAAAGTGAATCTCCCTTAAAGAGCAACACAATTCCAGAGGAAAGCATGCAAGTTCAGTTTGGTAAATGAAACTAAAGTGTATGAATATAAGTTTATTTTAGCTTATATAGTCAGAATTTATTTGATAATTTTAACTGCATGCTAATTCACAAAATGATCAGAAAATGAGCCAGGTCTTGATTTTTCAACAGTAATTTTTCTGACAAAATTGTATGATCAAATGAAATGAAATCCTTCACTTTGCATTTAACTTTCATATCATGATTAGGAGGAAGGTAATTTTTGTAAAAATATTTGAGAGATTCATCATTTTCCCCCAAGGCTTTTCCTAATCCTTTGATATTCAAATATTTCTCTTTTGAAGCTTCTAATCATCTTCCTTGTTGATTTTCTCTTTTTCAATTGTTAATTGGTCTAACTCAGCCTAATCCTCCTTTGCCAATGGCTCAGAACGAGATTCCAGGGAATCTTAGCATCACTTTCATCAACTTCATGATACTGTGCAGCTTTCTCCAGACTGCAGTTTCATTTTGGCAGGTGACGAGCATTGTATTCTCATTACGATTGTGCGTGCTCAAAACATTTTATAAAATCAGTGATAGCCTAAACAACAAAAAAAGCTATTTTCACAAGATGGGAGGAAACAGGGTAAATACGTGGGTGGAGACTAAATTCATAACAACCAGCTTTTTTAATATTTTTGCGACTTTTGCACAGCCATGACTATCTGAATTCAAGTAATGAACAGTCATACAATAAGTACCCTATATACAGATACCTTGAAATTCCTCAGGGTTTCAGAGCTGCCAAAGGGGGGAAAAGAGACCCCCATCTGCTCAGTTTGAGAAGTAGAATATTTTGGGAAAAGGAGCAGGAAAAAGATTTTATAAATAGAGTTGTATTTTATAAGTACATTCAGCATATGGAATATAGCTCCTAGTAATATATTTCACCAAGTTTACTGGTAGTAAAGGTTTTTTTCCCTGTACTTTGATAAGTTAGAGCATGCTCTGTGATTCTGGGGAACTGGACTGTATGCACACAAGCCCACCGGCTTAGCTGAAGTACCCACTGTCTTCAATAGATAAAGGGTTTCTGTAATTCAGCACTCCCAACCACCATCCCTCTCCCAGGGAAAAATAAATAATTAGATCTATCTCCTTAATCTGTAGCTTTCTTGTGGGGCTGGGGAGCGAACGTTTCCAAAAGAAACTTAGAATAATATCAGTGCTACCGATTAGGTTTAGAGGGTGCCCCCAGGGTCTAGCTGGTTCCTTATTGTCAAGGAAGAGAAGTAATAGGAACCTTTTCTTCAAGGCTGGGGACGCGGGCATGGAGATGCTCTTTCTCCTCTGCTCTGCCCCGTGCCTTTCTCCAGAGCTGGTTTGTGTGCAGGGAACCGGCCATCTGTGGTGTCTGGGCATGCAGTGCATATGTCTGAGCGCGGGTCTCAGCTTTGCAGAGCGTCAGTTCCAGAAATTCTTGTGTCTCTGGAGCTTCCTGGAGCCAAAGAAGTAAAGGAACAAATGTTGTCAGTGGACTGTTCTTTCGGTTTACATCTTAGCCTTGGAATCCATAAACCCCTCTATTCTCAGCACATGACTCAACTCTGTTCAGGCCCCACTCTTTTATTAAGCTGATTGTGTGTGTGTGTGTGTGTGTGTGTGTGTGTGTGTGCGCGCGCATGCACGAACACACTAGCTACCATTTTCTACACATTACATTAACATATTTCAGTCTGTGTGATCAGAGATGTATGTCCCTTTCCTCTTTGAATGCTTATGCCAACTCTGGCAGGAAGATCTTTTCATTCCTATTCTATAATAAGAAAACTGAGACTTCGCAGGATTAGAAAACATGCCTGAAGTCAACAGCTAACCAGCTACAAAGAGTAAGAATTTGATGAGTTGTCCTTTACATTGACAGGAAGAGTCAACATCGAAGGATTAAAAAGGGATGTCACTATGAATGCTCAGAGGTTAAAGTGTCTGTCTTCAATGCGGGAGACCCGGGTTCGAGCCCTGGGTCGGGAAGATCCCCTGGAGAAGGAAATGGCAATCCACTCCAGTATTCTTGCCTGGAGAATCCCATGGACGGAGAAGAAGGTTACAGTCCACGGGGTCCCAAAGAGTCGGACACGACTGAGTGACTTCACCTTACCTTACTATGAATGCTCTGCTGTGTTTAAAATGGATTACCAACCAGAACCTACTGTATAGCACAGAGAACTCTGCTCAATGTTTTGTGGAAATCAAGATGGGAAGGAGTTTGGGAGAGAGTAGATATTTGTATAGGTATGGCTAAGTCCCTTTTCTGTCTACCAGAAACTATCACAATATTGATAACTGGCTATATGCTAATACAAAATAAAAAGTTTGTTAAAAAATAAAAGAGTGAGGATATGAAACCAGGTCTCCCTGACTCCAAAGCCTATAACCTAAAGTATCATCTCTCTTAGGAAACATACATGCGTGTGTGTGTGTGTTCAGTTCAGTTCAGTCGCTCAGTCGTATCCGACTCTTTGCGACCCCATGGATTGCAGCACGCCAGGCCTCTGTCCATCACCAACTCCTGGAGTTTGCTCAGACTCATGTCCACTGAGTCGGTGATGCCATCCAGCCATCTCATCCTCTGTCATCCCCTTCTCCTCCTGCCTTCAATCCTTCCCAACATGAGGGTCTTTTCAAATGAGTCAGTTCTTCGCATCAGGTGGCCAAAGTATTGGAGTTTCAGCTTCAACATCAGTCCTTCCAATGAACGTTCAGGATTGATCTCCTTTAGTATGGACTGGTTGGATATATATAATAGCATTGTAGAGTACTCTATAGTATATGGCCATAAATATATAATGCTATATAGTATCTTATTGGAGAAGGCAATGGCAACCCTCTCCAGTACTCTTGCCTAGGAAATCCATGGACAGAGGAGCCTGGTAGGCTGCAGTCCATGGGGTCGCTGAGAGTTGGACACGACTCAGCGACTTCACTTTCACTTTTCACTTTCATGCATTGGAGAAGGAAATGGCAACCCACCAGTGTTCTTGCCTGGAGAATCCCAGGGACGGGGGAGCCTGGTGGGCTGCCGTTTATAGGGTCACACAGAGTCAGACATGACTGAAGTGACTTAGCAGCAGCAGCAGCATATAATATCTTATACAATAAATATAATATATTATAATACATATATAATACCATATAATATTTATTACCATAAACATATGGGCTTCCCTGGTGGTTCAATCCCTGGGTCTGGAAGATCCCCTGGAGAAGGGAATGACTACCCACTCCAGTATTCTTTCCTGGAGAATTCCATGGACAGAGGAGCCTGGTGGGCTGTGTATATAATAGCATTATATAGTGCATATTGTATTAAATGTTATGATATTATATACTTAGTCATATACTATATATTTATTGCATAAATTACTGTACAATATTATATATCTATAGTCATATACTATATGTACTATATAATGCTATTACAGTAGTTTTATAATACTATAAAATATTCAAAATGCATACCACACTAATTACTACAGGGGGATGGGTAATGCGCTGGTGTAAAGATTCCCTGAAGTCTGAGCTCCTAGAGTCTCAGGAGCATCAGATTCCTCATATGAGCATGCACTCAAATATTCTGCACTGGGTAGTATTCAGAACAGTGATTTCATGACTCTCTTTCAACTCTGAGATGTTATGATATCATAATTATTACATGATATCAGATACTGCTTCTCTGATTAGAGTAGCTATACCTCCAGGGGTAAACCAACGATCAATTTTACGAGATAATAAGTGTTTCAAAGGCTATATTAAAACAAAAAAGGGACATGTTGTTGGATTTAATTTAAAGGTGTGTATGGCATTTTGCCATGAGACAGGAGACTTCAAAAGAATTTTGTGCTTTTAAAGTGCATTTTAAGCTACACGTCCCCAGATTCCTATGAGTACACGCTGTTCTCTTTAGTCAGATTTTCCTTGGCGGTGGGGGGAATAAAGTGATGAGCAAGCTCTCAGGGACTCTGACTAAGATCATTCAACTCTCATTTCTAATTCACGGAAAGTATTTCCGTATTTTGAATTGGAATCTGCCTTTCCTTGTGGCGCTAAGGACTGAACTTCCTCTATGGAGCTGGCCAATCCTTTCATTAAGCATGATTTTCAGAAAAGGCCACGTCTTTTCATTTTTCTGCCAAAGCCTAGGAGTTTATCTGTGCAATTGAATTGTTTATCAAGCATATTCGGATCATCTGCCCAGCTAGATCCATCCAGAACCCAGATCACACAACCTTCCCGGCACAAACCAGTTCTCTGCCCCAGGGCAGACCATTCCCTTCTCAGAGCTGCAGTCTCCTTTTCTGGACCCAAAGATGCAGACTGATCATATCTGACAGTGACTGCTCTGGGTCGTGAACAGAAGCTTAAAGCTAAGACCTTTTGAAACACCACCCAGCTCTGCCCTTGAAGTGAGTAGGCCACTTGTTCCTGTGCTTTTTTTAAAAAAATTTAACATGTCCTGGCACCTCAGAAATGAGCCAGTCTCCCAATTCCATAGTAAGCCTACAGGGTAACATTTCGACTGTCTAATTTTTGTGAGTAAATATCAGAGGTTAGCATTTGCATAAAGGCAACATCCACAAAAGGATGAGATAGTGTTCACTCCAACAAGAGCAGGAGGGTGAGCTGGGCTGCCTGTGTCCGAGCTGGCCACCACCAGCACGTTGGAGGATGTCGCAACACAACGAAGACATCTAATCGGTGGGAGAAACCCACGCCCTCGCCGCTCCACCACGGCTATGTAGCTTGCCCACACCAACCAACCCAGGCTAAAGAAACCACAAGGACCAACTCCCCCCTGACGTTCACGGCTCGTTATAAACCAGCCCCATTGCCCTTCCCAGTTCAGTCTCCTTCCTCTGAAGGCCTTCCCCTTTCTTTCCTGGGACGTACTTTTGTGGCTCCATGAATTTGCAGAGGCTGTTTTCTCTGCCTTCAAATGCTCTTCCCCCACTCTGGCAAATGTCCTTTTCAGCCTTCGTGATCCAGACTAACGAAGCCTGAGCTTTGGAGGCACATAGAGCTAGGTTTGAATTCTTGTATTCTAATGGGAGTGCAGCTTAGGTAAGCTACCTCTGAGTTTGTAAATTGAGCACAACCATAATTACTATGTTATATAATTGCTGTGATTAGCACATTAAATGCAATTTTTAAAAAATACTAGTAAAATGCTTATTACATAGTTGACACTTGGTTATTTTTGTTGTTATTAATAGCATTTGGATTTGAACGGGTGTCTGTCTCACTCTTAATTCCTAGTTCTTAATTGTTATTCAATAAACCCATTTTATTATTCTAAATCAGAGGTCTGCAACTTTCTACAAACGATCATATAGTGAATATTTCAGGCTTTGCGGGTTGTAAGGTCTTTGTCAACTCTGCTGTTGCAGTGTAAAACTAGATTGCTTGTGGTATTCATTTTGAAATCTGTATAAATATTGAGTCATTATGTTATACACCTGCAACTGTAAAATGTTATCTATCAATTACAACTCAACTTTAAAGAGAATACATATGCATTGGAAAATAACACAATCTCATTGGCCCCATATAAAAAAGAATAAGCTAGAGCTTTTTGAACTCTGTTATCAAATACCGGATTTTATTCATCCTGTAATGCCCAGCATCTAGCTCAGATGCCTTCAAACTACAGCTCACAAGCCAAATCTGTCCCTCTAATTGTTGTTACTTTGGACACCTGATGCGAAGAGTTGACTCACTGGAAAAGACTCTGATGCTGGGGAGGATTGGGGGCAGGAGAAGAAGGGGACGACCCAGGATGAGATGGCTGGATGGCATCACAGACTCGATGGACGTGAGTCTGAGTGAACTCCGGGTGATGGACAGGGAGGCCTGGCGTGCTGCGATTCATGGGGTTGCAAAGAGTCGGACACGACTGAGCAACTGAACTGAACTGAACCTGTTTTGAAAATAAAGGCTTGCTGGAACATAGCCTTCTCTAATGGTTTATGCATCATCTGTGGCTGCTTTTTCACTATAATGGCAGAGCTGAATAGTTCATAAAAGATACTGTGTGATTCTCCAACCCTAAAACATGAACCTTTTGGACTTTTTCAGAAAAAGTTTGCCAACCTAGTTCGATGCTTGGTATATGTTTGTTGCGTGAATGAGGGCTGACCACAAACAGGCAGAATGAATTAGACTTCGCAAGACTCAGTGAAAGAAATAGGAGGGAGCAGGGGCCATAAAGATTCACAGGTCAGAGAGCCAGCAGGAGGGGTCACGGAGCAGAGGGAAGTGAGTTTGGTCCCTGGGCTAATCCTAGTAACCTGTCAACCCTATTAGTGCTTCCTACTAGACGGCAACAGGCACAGCCACGTAGGAAATACTTGGCCACAGGTCATATACCTGGTGCAAAATTGGGTTCGTACCAGGCTGACTGTAGTTACAAGCCTTGGAAGTGATATGCGCCTCATGGAGACTTGGGCTGAAATGTCTGGGTCACCCCCAAATTGAATGGTCATGATAGAGCTTCCGATGCTCTACAGTGCCCATCTCGTATCTGTCCATTGGCATATCCTGGCCTGTGGGTTGAGACGATCAGCTTAATGGTGTGCTTATTTTTGTAATGACTACCTATAAAATTTTAAAAACATGTTATTAGAGTACTTCAGTTCAGTTCAGTCGCTCTGTCCTGTCTGACTCTTTGCAACCCCATGAATCACAGCACTCCAGGCCTCCCTGTCCATCACCAATTCCCGGAGTTCACCCAAATTCATGTCCATTGAGTCAGTGATGCCATCCAACCATCTCATCCTCTGTCTCCCCTTCTCCTCCTGCCCCCAGTCCGTCCCAGCATCAGGGTCTTTTCAAATGAGTCAACACTTTGCATGAGGTGGCCAAAATATTGGAGTTTCAGCTTCAACATCAGTCCTTCCAATGAACACCCAGGACTGATCTCCTTTAAAATGGACTGATTGGATCTCCTTGCAGTCCAAGGGACTCTCAAGAGTCTTCTCCAACACCACAGTTCAAAAGCACCAATTCTTCAGTGCTCAGCTTTCTTCACAGTCCAACTCTTACATCCATACATGACCACTGGAAAAACCATAGCCTTGGCTAGATGGACCTTTGTTGACAAAGTAATATCTCTGCTTTTGAATATACTATCTAGGTTGGTCAAACTTTCCTTCCAAGGAGTAATTTCATGATTGCAAACACCATCCACAGTGATTTTGGAGCCCCCCCCCAAAAATAAAAAGTCTGACACTGTTTCCATTGTTTCCCCATCTATTTCCCATGAAGTGATGGGACCGGATGCCATGATCTTCGTTTTCTGAATGTTGAGCTTTAAGCCAACTTTTTCACTCTCCTCTTTCACTTTCATCAAGAGGCTTTTTAGCTCCTCTGCATGTTCTGTCATAAGGGTGGTGTCATCTGCATATCTGAGGTTATTGATATTTCTTCTGACAATCTTGATTCCAGCTTGTGCTTCTTCCAGCCCAGCATTTCTCATGATGTACTCTGCATATAAGTTAAATAAGCAGGGTGACAACTTACAGCCTTGACGTACTCCTTTTCCTATTTGGAACTTCCATGTTCAGTTTTCACTGTTGCTTCCTGACCTGTATATAGGTTTCTCAAGAGGCAGGTCAGGTGGTCTGGTATGCCCATCTCTTGAAGAATTTTCCACAATTTATTGTGATCCACACAGTCAAAGGCTTTGGCATAGTCAATAAAGCAGAAATAGATGTTTATCTGGAACTCTCTTGCCTTTTCCATGATCCAGCAGATGTTGGCAATTTGATCTCTGGTTCTTCTGCCTTTTCTAAAACTAGCTTGAACATCAGGGAGTTCATGGTTCACGTATTGCTGAAGCCTGGCTTGGAGAATTTTGAGCATTACTTTACTAGCCTGTGAGACGAGTGCAATTGTGCGGTAGTTTGAACATTCTTTGGCATTGCCTTTCTTTGGGATTGGAATGAAAACTGATCTTTTCCAGTCCTGTGGCCACTGCTGAGTTTTCCAAATGTGCTGGCATATTGAGTGCAGCACCTTGACAGCATCAGGATTTGAAACAGCTCAACTGGAATTCCATCACCTCCACTAGCTTTGTTTGTAGTGATGCTTTCTAAGGCTCACTTGACTTCACATTCCAGGATATCTGGCTCTAGGTGAGTGATCACACCATCGTGGTTATCTGGGTCATGATTATCTATTTTGTACAGTTCTTCTGTGTATTCTTGCCACCTCTTCTTAATATCTTCTGCTTCTGTTAGGTCCATACCACTCCTGTCCTTTATCGAGCCCATCTTTGCATGAAATGTTCCCTTGGTATCTCTAATTTTCTTGAAGAGATCTCTAGTCTTTCCCATTCTGTTTTCCTCTATTTCTTTGCATTGATCACTGAGGATGGCTTTCTTATCTCTTCTTGCTATTCTTTGGAACTCTGCATTCAGATGCTTATATCTTTCCTTTTCTCCTTTGCTTTTTGCCTTTCTTCTTTTCACAGCTATTTGTAAGGCCTCCCAAGATAGCCATTTTGCTTTTTTGCATTTCTTTTCCATCGGGATGGTCTTGATCCCTGTCTCCTGTACAATGTCATGAACCTCCGTCCATAGTTCATCAGGCACTCTGTCTATCAGATCTAGTCCCTTAAATCTATTTCTCACTTCCACTGTATAATCATAAGGGATTTGATTTAGGTCATATCTGAATGGTCTAGTGGTTTTCCCCACTTTCTTCAATTTAAGGCTGAATTTGGCAATAAAGAGTTAATGATCTGAGCCACAGTCAGCTCCTGGTCTTGTTTTTGTTGACTGTATAGAGCTTCTCCATCTTTGGCTGCAAAGAATATAATCAATCTATCTTCACTGTTGATCATCTGGTGATGTCCATGTGTAGAGTCTTCTCTCGTGTTGTTGGCAGAGAGTGTTTGCTATGACCAGTGCATTCTCTTGGCAAAACTCTATTAGTCTTTGCCCTGCTTCATTCTGTACTCCAAGGCCAAATTTCCCTGTTACTCCAGGTGTTTCTTGACTTCCTACTTTTGCATTTCAGTCCCCTATAATGAAAAGGACATCTTTTTTGGGTGTTAGTTCTAAACGGTCTTGTAGGTCTTCACAGAACCGTTCGACTTCAGCTTCTTCAGTGTTACTGGTTGGGGCATAGACTTGGATTACTGTGATATTGAGTGGTTTGCCTTGGAAATGAACAGAGATCATTCTATTATTTTTGAGATTGCATCCAAGTACTGCATTTCAGACTCTTTTGTTGACCATGATGGCTACTCCATTTCTTCTAAGGGATTCCTGGCCACATTAGTAGGTAAAATGGTCATCTGCGTTAAATTCACCCATTCCAGTCCATTTTAGTTCGATGATTCCTAGAATGTTGACATTCACTCTTGCCATCTCCTGTTTGACCACTTCCAGTTTGCCTAGAGTACTTCATAGATGAACAAATCTATGACTGATGAGGCATGAAATTTCCATCCAACCATATTTGGTCAATATTATTCTCTACCCCAAACCCCTTTTATAAAGCCCATCATCCTCTACCAAGGTACTTGTGATGATTCATTTTAGAATGGTTTCCTTTTGTTTAGATCTCACCCTTTTTAGGCCCCAGTATCACCATGGTACTTTTGAGTATCAACAGACAGATCAGAGTCTTACAGAATCACAGCTAGCTAGTGAATTCATGTGGACTTATAATCAAGGATACATTACTTTTTGTTTTTGCACTGTCCAGCTAATACCCTGAATCCCCTTCATCACTCATAAGTAACAATTGTCTCTCATAGTCAACCAGATATCCCACTTCTTGAAGACGCCCAAAGAATATAAAAACCTTAGCAGTTGAATTGAATCTGGGGTGAGACAGATTTTGCATTCACACAAATTTCCATTGCAAACTTTTTTTCTTGGCGTGTGTCAATTTCAGAATTTGTTCTCTAGGTGTTGGTGGGTTAGTCACTAAGTTGTGTCTGACTCTTGCGATCCCATGGACTGTAGCCTGCCAAACTCCTCTGTCTGTGGGATTCTCCAGGCAAGAATACTGGAGTGGGTTGTCATTTCCTTCTCCAGGGGATCTTCCCAACCCAGGGATTGAACCGGGTTTTCTGCATTGCAGGCAGACTCTTGTTCTCTAGGGCAGAGGCAAACTACCTATCCAGAGTAATAAGATCAGAACTGACCACTCACCTTGGAGGCATCTAGCCCATTTTTCCTAATCACATCTTCCTGCCAGTGCTCACCTCCCCTAGTGCATCATACCTCCCTAAGTACTGGAAAATCTGATTGTATGAAAGTTCTACCTAAGTCCAGACTCTCATCCAGTGAGCCAGTCCTTGACTTGCAGGGCCAAACAAGTCTTCTCCCTTTAGGATATAAAATACCTCCAAAGAGTTGAGAATGGTTTTCATACCTTTCCCTGTGTCTTACCTTCATTCAAGTCCAATATCCCCAGTCTAACCACCTGTGTTAGTTAGTTTGAAATCTCAGACCACCTCCTATGGGCATAATCCCACACACCAATGCTCACTAAGAACGCTTACATATTTTGCTTTATTTATCACTTGCCATATTTGGCAATAATTGGATTTCACTGCATACTTAAAAGAAAAACGTGTGCATGGACATCTTTTCTTTTTGTGGAATCATTTGTTTTAGATTCTGAAGTCTAGCACTAGAAGAATTTGAATAAAGTCATACCCATCTTTCATCTTTCCCCATCATATCCATCGTTTTCATCTACTTCTGTGTCTGTTCGACATTCATTTTTTCCAACCCTATTCATTTTTATAAATGATAATATAATTATTATGCCTAAAAGAAATTGAATGACTTGCCTGAGTTCATGCTGTGAAATGACATATCCTTGCAAGTATTTAAAGCTAAGAAAATAATATTTAAGTAGAATCACTATGTGCCAAGAGCTTTGAACATGTTTTCTTATTCAATCTTTAAAGAAAGCTCCATGCTTTCATTCCTATTTAACAGATGGTGGGACTGAGGCTAGGAGAAAGGAAGGCTTCACAGATGCTCAATGGAAGTGAGCCCAGATCTTTAAAATTTTTCCAGAAGACCACCCTTCTCTTTAACTCAGAGTTCTATTTCAATCATAACCTCACAACCTTAGGCCAATGATGCTGCTTCTTTCTGAGAGAAGCAATTATTCATTTTTCCCCATAATTATAAAGTCTTAGAGCAGGGAAAGACCATATGGAGGCTGTCAAGCCCAACTTGATTACTAAGAAGAAAAATATGCACTAATGTTGGGCTTCTGCTTAACTCGGTTTCCTTTCTGCTTTAACAGCTAGCTTTCCAAATTTTTGCAAAGTTAATATCCCAGATTAAAAAAAATTCATCATCACACTTACCTGAACACGTAGTGTCACCTTATGACATCATGGTCACCATAGCAACAGCTGGGCATTCGCAGCATATTGCCTTCAGTTAAGGATCATGGCAATGAGTGAACAGAGTATGGCAGCTTCAGATGCTGGTGTGAACAGGAAGGGAAGATGTGGAAAAGGAGAAGCAGGTGTGCTGTTTTTCCTGCCAACATTACTTAGACCTGAGATGAGGTGGGAGTGAACATGTGAATAATCCTTAAGGAACAAAAATAAACCTCCTAATCGTCTAGCCAATGAAAAGAACGAGACAGGGAGAAGGACAGAAGAGAAAGGAGAAGGATTCTGGCATCTTAGTTCCAAATGTCAGAGTGTGGAAGATTCTCGATTCTTTGCTTTTTGTCCTTGAGCTTGTATAGCATATCAGAAAGAACATGGAATTAAACAGCCCTGGGTGGAAACTCTGGACTGTACCACTTAAAACCTTTCGCACTTGGGAAAGCTCTCTAATCTTTTGAATCTCAGTTATCTCTCTGTAAAAGGGGTGTGACATTTGCATACTGAGCCATCAAAAGAGTCAGAAAGATCAAAGGGTAATTCAAGTCTACACACAAAGCCCTCAGTTTATCTTTTTCTTTCTACGTAGTTAAAATTTACACTTACAAAATATGGTAGTCAGTGGTGGGCATGTGGACGGCCATCCTATCCATTCCTATACTTTTCTATATGTTTGAACTATTCTATAGTTGTTTAATTTTGAAATGAAAAGATGTTAATTTGCTTAACTTCCAGTTATGTAATAGATATCTGTTCTAGATACTTTTACTCTGTGAGATTGGTCAAAGCCCTCCACTTCTCTGAACCTTCAAACTGTATGAAGAGAAAAATAGATTGCAAGCTTCTGTTTTCCGACAAGCCATTGTTACTTCTGTCACAATTTCATATCATCCAATCCTTTCTACACCCAGGGGTTTATCCACCTCTGAAACTGTAGCATTGAAATTGGACATTTCTTTCTTCTTTTACAATTTTTATTGGGGTATAGGTGATTTACACTGTTGTGTTAGTTTCTGTTGTACAGGAAAGTAATCAGTCATACTTATACATAAATCCACTCTTCTTAAGATTCTTTCCCCACATAGTTCATTACGGTGTATTGAGAAGTGTTCTCTGTGGCATACGGGTATTTATCTCTATTCTTCTTGTCTGACTCATGTCTTTCTAATTAGACTTCAGAGAGGAGGCTTTACATGCCTTTTCCTTATTGTGTCCCCAGGTTCTAGCACAGTCCCTTACACAGAGAAGGTGCTGAATATATATATTTGTTGAATAAACAGATCTTTAGCAGCTATCATTATTTGAGGTAGGTACTCAAAAATGTCTGCACAATATTATTGAACACCTCTATTGTACCATTATGTAAGTCTGACTTTGTTATCTCGCTTTGTTAGTCTTTTGGGCTTGAATCTCTGTCTCAAGCTGAGTCTGTTTCTCTACGTAGATTTCTTGATCTCTTTCAATATACGTGTGTCCTTCTATTCTCTCTGTGCCTTTTAAAAATCTCCCGCCCTGTCTCCTCCACTCCGTCTCTCTCTCTCTCTTTTTTTTTTTAGCACTGTGATCTTTAAAAATATTTTTCCTTGGGACTCTCCTGCCAACATAATTCCATGTGAGTTACATTCATTTGCAAAACCTTTCACTGCATGAAGATGTTTTATTTAATTAGTAAAAGTTCAATTATTTTTTGTCCCTGACAGAGCATCGTACATCACCAAGTCCAGAGAGTCATTAGCTATGAAATTAATCAAGGTGGAAGAAGGCAGAATAAAATCCTGGGCCTTGGTGTAACTCACCAAGTCTCAGGTTCAGCAGAGCCTGCCTTCCAGGATCAGCCTTCTCAGGACCTCCTGGGTCATTCCTAGTCTCAAGGCACACAGGGAGGGAGCTTCTGGGATTCACCTGCTGCACGGCCTCAGGCTTGATGCTGCTGCTGCTCAGGGACACAGCAGGGGCCAAGGGAAACTGAGGGTATTTGAATATCTCAAGCACAAAATATCCCACCTGGGAGCTCCCAGGACTCTTTTGAGAGGAAGTATTTGTCTGCCAGGGCCTCTTTCAGGTTGGGTAGAAAGTGACTGCTTCTACCCTTGAGGGATAAAGAAGAGAGTTTGTGTTTACATCTCTGCCAACTAATACACAGCCCTCGGGGAATGCTGACTTCAGATTACGACGCCTGTTCTTGTTCAGTCACTCGATCGCGTCTGATGCTTTGCAACCCCATGGACTGCAGCACGCCAAGCCCCCCTGTCCCTCACTATGTCCCTAAGTTTGCACGAACTCATGTCCATTGAGTTGGTGATGCTGTCTAACCATCTCATTCTCTGCCATCTCCTTCTCCTTTTGCCTTCAATCTTTCCCAGCATCAGGGTCTTT
This sequence comes from Redunca redunca, assembly GCA_006410935.1. Lineage (NCBI taxonomy): Eukaryota > Metazoa > Chordata > Mammalia > Artiodactyla > Bovidae > Redunca > Redunca redunca. The sequence goes on from SJYQ01001715.1 coordinate 172,341, forward strand.
TCCAATGAGTCTTCTCTAAGCATCAGGTGGCCAAAGTATTGGAGCTTCAGCTTCAGCATCAGTCCTTCCAATGAATATTCAGGGTTGATTTCTTTTAGGATTGACTGGTTTGATCTCCTTCTGTCCAAGGGATTTGCAAGAGTGTTCTCTAACACCACATATTTAGGAATAAAACAAGAAACATGAATATAAACACCCAAGAAGCATTTTATATTGATCTTAATGTTCTCTGAGCCTCAGTTTCCATGTCAGTAAAATGGGAATAATGATGTCTATGTCCCTTGCAGAATTGTTGCAAGAGTACAAGAAAAAAAATAAAATTAGCATTGGGATATCAAAATGACACTTTATTTTCTGGAGTTCTCGAAAGTAACTTTGTCAAATACAAGACCCTATGTTGGGATTAAAGCAAAACATGTGACCACTAATCACACAGTTCTGTTCACCATGTGGATATGAGAGGCAGGTGTCATGTGTAAAAGAGAACACTGGTCCGAGCACATCTCTACCCTTGGTGACTTGTGTGACTTCAAATCTATCTGTGAACTTCAACTACACAGCGGTAAAATAAAGAGAGCGGAGGTCATCTACCAGAGTGTTGCTGTAAGAACAGAGTAAGTTCATGAACATCTACCTGCCCTTATTCTGTCTTGAAATATCATCAGTTAAATGTTTCGTTCTTGGTTGCTTCAATATAGCTGCATGATCTTTACAGAATGGATATGCTCCAGTATGTTATCCTTTCTCTTAGCATTATTCTCTCTCCTGAATCTTTGCATTAATTTCTTTCTTTGGAATCCATCATTAGGCAGCTTTTACTAGGCATAACATGCGATATAAAGTAGTTTGCTTATATTACCTCATTTACTCCTCTAAACAACTCTGTCAAAGTTGGGCAGTTTCTCCATTACACCGAGAAGAGGTGGAAACAGTTTCCAGTAGTGTATTAGTAAGAGGGAGGCCCAGGAGCCGAAGGAGTCAAAGCGTTAGCCGCTCAGTCATGTCTGACTCTTTGTGACCCCATGGACTGTAGCCCACCAGGCTCCTCTGTCCATGGAGTTCTCCAAGCAAGAATACTGGACCAGATGACCATTCTCTTCTCCAGGGATCTTCCTGACCTAAAGATCGAACCCAGGTCTCCTGCTTTGCAGGCTGATTAACATCTGAGCCACCAGGGAAGGAGCCAAAGTCATCACTATTTGTTTCTGAAGCTGGAACTCATCCCTATCCCAGTGTTTCTCAACGAGATTTCTCTAGGAACTGTCAGAACCTCTGAATCCCCCTGGGATGCTCAGATATAAGGTATGGGCCAGCCTAACGTCAGGCTGGGTTTCCAAGTAGAACGATGTGCTTGCTATTCTGCATGTTCTTTCTAGTGCAACCTAACACGCAGCCCAGCAGGTGACCCGAGCCTGGCAACTGGTAAATTGTAATAACAGTAATACTGTGCCTCCATATAGTAACTTTCATCTGAGGACTCTGCTGACATTAATTAAACTTCACAGCATCCTCGTTCTTTAAGGTCAGGACTGTAGCAATTGTAAAGAGAAATAAACTGAGATGATAATGACTCTCATCAAAATCAAGATGGATCATTCATTTGTCAGAATAGCCTCTAAAGCAGATGATAGAGGCCCAGTCTCTAAGTCAACAGAAACAATCATCAGATAAGTGTGTCCCTGAAAGCACCAGCTGTGAAGTCAGTAGACACAGCTTCGGCCTGACCTTGCCGTTTATTATCAGGGTGAATCGAGTCAGGACACTTTTCCTTCTCATTCTGTGTATCCGTCAGTAGATCAAGGCAGCTGCTGGTCACTGTGCTGCTCAAATCCTTATGCTCGTATCAATATGATCCTTAATGATAATAATTTAAGAATACAGTTACTACTAGTAGTAGTAATATAATATTACATTAGTATTAGTAATATGATTAACATTACATTAGCATGACTAATACTACTAATGCTAAAGGAATATAAAATTATGTTTGCTAATTAATTATATTCAGTTATATAAGTATATTTATTAATATTATAATTGATCATCATCATCTTCCAAGTGTCCCAAACAGTGCTTCATGCCTTGTGCTACCAGGATGCTCAAGAATCATCTTGGGGACTGGAGGAAGGGGGGCTGCTGCTGCTGCTGCTGAGTCACCTCACTCATGTCCACTCTGTGCGACCCCACGGTGCCTCAAATCAATGAAGATTTCCAGGGCCAACCCCAGAGATTCCAATTTAGTAGTTCTGAAATGGGACACACAAATGGAAAATATGTAACTATGTCTCAGATGCTTCTGAGGAGGTCTGGCACCCACTGGAGGCCAACTTTTGTTCTGATTTTTGCATTTGTATGGGTTAGAAGGAGCTTTTCTGCTCTTGCCCCATTTGTTCTCCCTCCCACTCCCCTTTCCTATTCCACTTACTGTCTTAGATTCCACCTTAAAAATGTGGATTATCTGCCTGTTTTCAACAGTTGAAAAAATATTTTCATATTGGGGTAAATTACAGGCAATCCACTTGTGGTGACGTAACAGAATGGCTCCAAAGGAAATTTTGTCTCTAATGACAGCAGATCTTCACTGAACGCTTATTGTATGCGAGGCACTGTTAATTACTTTCACATGCATCAATTGACTCGACCCTCACAGCAGCCTAATAGGTAGAAAATTCATATTATTATCCTTGTAGCTGAAGAAACTAAGGCACAGAGAGGTTGAAGGATTTGTCCAAGGCCACACAGCAGGGCTAGGATTTGAACCCAGACACTGTCTTTCCTCTTAAGCCCTGTTTATAGTCTCTCAGATAATCCAGAGAAGACTCTGGTAACTATGTACTATGAAGTACCAAACAATACTGAGAGCATTGAGATTCTGATAAAAAACCATAAAAGCCTCCCCAGGAAAATTTTTCTGTCATTGAAAAGGGCAACAAACGTGTCTGTGGCTTTTGGGTAAAATGACAAAGCACACTGTGGGTAAACACAGAGAAAATTTTAATAGTCCAAGCTGTCAGTTTCTAACAGTCAGAGTCACATTTCTTCAGAGAGGTGGTGAGCTAACCATCGCAAGAGGTGCTGAAGCAAATGGTGAGCGGCAAATGCGCAGTGATGCTGCAGATGGGTCTTTTCTACAAGAAATCAGTTGCCTCTGGAAGGGAAAAAATGTAGCTTGACAGTCTCTAAAGAAGATACCAAAATACAGTCAGAATAGTGTAGTTCATGCTGTCTGGTATGTGATAATAATTTAAAATATTTCGAGGTAAGTAAAGAAGCTGGAAAATGCGGCCACAAATCTGGAAACTGACCCAAAGATGATCCAGCTATCAAAATTAGCAACAACAGAAAACAGCTATTATAAATATTCACGGACTCAAAGGAATGTATGATCGTAAGTCAGTCTCCACTAGTCAAATAGAAACTATAAAGAAGAACCAAATAAAAATTTTAGAAACAGAAGTATCATATCTTAAGTGAAAAATTAATTGATTTGGTTTACTAACAGATCAGAGAAAACAGCAGAAGAGATCAGTGAAACTGAAGACGTGATAATAAAAGCTATCTAAAATGAAGACAGAGAAATAAGGACAAAAAAGGCAAAGCTTCGGTGACTTGTAAGACAAGATGAAGCCCATTATATCAATATCCATATAAAAGGAGTCCCAGAAATAGAGGAGAGATAAGGGGACCCCCCCCCCAAACAAAAACAAAAACAATAGAATGAATAATGGTAAAATGTCTCCCCAATTTGGTAGAAAACAAACTTACAGATCCAAGAACATCCAAAAGCCAAAAAAAAGCCCCCAAAAGATGAAAACAAAAACAATGCTGTCTAGAGATATTATAGTCGAACAAGCAAAATTTAAAGGAAAATATTGAATGACCAAAGAAAATGACACAGAGAGGAAGAGGGTGTAAATGATGCCTGATTTCTCATTAAAATCAAGGAAGGAAAAAAGATAATCAAATGATGTCTTTAAAGGACTGGGTGGGAAACTGTCAGCCTAAAAGTGTACATCTAGCAAAAATATCCAGGAACACTGAAGGCAAAATTAAGACGTTTTTAGATTTTTTTAAACTGAGGTAGTTTGTCTATAAAAGACTGGAGTTACAAGAAATGGGAAGAAAGTTCATCAAGTTAAAGGAAATTGACAGATATACAGAAAGAGATAACAAGTACTAGGAGAGGTAAGCTTACGCGTAAACGTAAATGAAATTTTAAAAAATTGTCTCAATATATTTAAAATGCATATATCTATTTAGAGACAAATATAGACTACTACTTATATATTGCAGACATATAAGATAAGTGACTTCATAAAAAGGAGAATGGGGAAATAGAACTCTACTGTTGCAAGGTTCTTTCACTTAACTGGACATAATGACATTAACTCTAAATAGACTATAATAACTTGAGGATGCATATTGAATCCCTAAGGCAACCAGTATTTTAAAAATGAGGCAGTGTAACTGAAAAGCCAATAGAGGGATTAAAATTAAATGCTTGAAAATATTTGATTAACCCAAATGAAGGCAGGAAAGGACAAATAGCAAAGTAATAAGAAAACTGTAGACCTAAATCCAACTATATGAATAATAATATTAAATCTATATTAACTCAACATTACAATTAAAAGGCTGAGATGGGCAAGTTAAATAAAAATGCAAGATGATTTGCAGTTGTGTGGTACTTTAAATAAAAAGTCACAGAGAGTTTACAAGTTAAAAGATGAAATAAAAAATACCATGCAAACACTGATTAAGAAAGTTCAAGTGACTATATTAATATCGAACAAAATAGACCTTAAGACAAGTATTGAAAATGTTTATTTTGAAATTATGTCAGATGTACAGGAAAATCTCAAAACAGTTTAAAGTATTTCTTACAATCAGTGCCCAGCGTCTCGAAACGTTAATATCTGAGCACATTTCTCAATATTGTTTTCTCTTTACATCCGTCTTCTTCACCTTCCCTCTCCCTTTCTTTATTTGTGTAAAGATCTGAACACACACACATATACACCGTAGTCTGCAGATCTTTTTTTTCCTCAGTCTCTTGAGAATATGTTGCATAAATGATTCTCTTTTACATTTAAGTAGTTCATTGTGTATTTCCCCAAAACCAGAACATTCTCTTACATAAACAGGAACGCAAAGATCAAAATGAGGAAATTAACATTGCTACCATATTATTATCTAATCTACAGATCCTATTTAACTTTTCCCAATCATCCCTCTAAGGTCTTTTTTACAGCAAAAATAACTTTTCTAGTTCAGAATTTAATTCAGCATTAAATGTAGCACTTAGTTTTTACGTCCCTTTACTTTTCATTAATGTGAAATGGCTCCTCAGCCTTGTTCTTTGACCTTGAGATGTGGAAAACCACAGGCTTCTGTGGTAGGATGTTTCTCAGAGTAGGCCTGTCGGATGTTCCCTCATGACCAGCTCAGGGGACACATTTCTTACAGGAGAACCAGGAGTGATACTGTGCCCTTTTCCCCACAAAATCTTAGGGAGAAAATGGTGCCTATTTGTCCCATTTCTGGTGATTAACTTTGATCATTCAGTTAAGGTAGTATCTGCCAGTTTTCTCCTTTATAGTTACAATTTTGCCTTTACTTAATAACTATCTTATTGGGAGATTCTTTTAGACCCTAAAAATATCCTGCTTCTCATCACACTTTTACCTACTGGTTTTAGCATCTATTGGTGATTCTTACCAGAAACCATTATTACTAAGGGGGTTTCTAATTGATGGCCAGGAGTATAAAGAATAACACTGGAAACTGGGAAAAAAAAAAAAAAAAGGGGGTGAATTTGTTGGGAAAATATTGGAATCATTAGGTTTATATATGTCTAAAAACAGAGCTTAAAAATACATAAAACAGAACTTCTAGAATTAAAGGGTAAAAGATATAAATCCAGAGTCATCATCAAAGATTTTAAAATACATTAAGCAAATAAAGAAAAACAGATATATCCATAATCATAATGAAAGTTTCAACACTCTTATTCAATAGTTGATGAATTAGAAAATCTGTAAGGGTATATTTATGACCAACACCATCAACCACACTAACATAAGTGATGGTTATACCACATAACACCCGGAAACTCTAGAGAATATGAACTTTTCTAAGATAGACTGCATTTGAGACTATTAAGTATATCTCAGTAATACTTAGAAATAGATATCTTACGGAATATAACCTCTGATTAAGTGGAATTGTATTAGAAATAAATAACTTCTAAGATATATGGCAATGGCCCCCCACTCCAGCACTCTTGCCTGGAAAATCCCATGGACGGAGGAGCCTGGTAGGCTGCAGTCCATGGGGTCACAAGAGTCGGACATGACTGAGCGACTTCACTTTCCCTTTTCACTTTCCTGCATTGGAGAAGGAAATGGTGACCCACTCCGGTGTTCTTGCCTGGAGAACCCCAGGGCCGGCGGAGCCTGGTTGGCTGCCATCTATGGGGTCGCACAGAGTCGGACACGACCGAAGCGACTTAGCAGCAGCAGCAGCAGCAAGATATATGGAAAAGTCCCAAATATTTGTCAATTAAAATGCTATCAGAGTGAGGGACTCCCCTGGAGACTCAGTGGTTCAGACGTCACCTTCCAGTGGAGGATGTGTGGCTTGGATCCCTAGTCAAGGAGCTAAGATTCTATATGCTTCGTGGCCAGAAGAACCAAAACATGGAACAGAAGCAGTAGTGTAACAAATGGAATAAAGCTTCAAGAAGGGTCTGCATTTTTTAAAAAGTCTAAAACTAAAACAGTACTATCAGAGTGAACAGTGCCTTAGCCAAGGGGGTGGCCTTATAGATAACTTTTAAATATAGATTCTGCTGTGAGACACACTGGGGGTCTTGGAAGATAAACACTATTATAATCCATCTCACTGTTATTTAACATTTGCATATTTCAACAGAGAAATTTACAGGTAAAGAATGAATGACGATATAATTCAACATAGATGCAGACGTTTAATCCCGTGATTTGGCAAAGACCTTTATTGGTGAGGGAAGTAAATCATGGACCAGAACATATGCTCCAGAACCCTCCAAGCTCCTCGAGACGGATGAAGGAAGGGGACCCCGTGCATATCACAGGACCTTCTCTGCCCTGGGGTCTCAGCGGCGATCTCCGCCATGATTTGGAGAGAAGCGATCCATGGCTGCCCTGCCTTTCCCAGATTCTGGTTTGTAGAGAAGCTGACATTATTCCTGCTTCAGGGAACTATAGAAATGAAGCAACAGCCGCAGAATTACCTGGCAGCACACTGCTGCAGAAATGCCACTGGGTCTTTATTAGAATGGGAACAGACTGCTTCAGAGCAGCTGACCTCAGGAGGCTATTTCTGCCAGTAGACTGTGAAATAAAATTGCATCTATATCCAGATATACACTTATATATTTTATTTTCCTTGTTTTATCTCTAGTAACTATTTTTTCTATTACAAACATTATTCTTTATGTAAGATACATGTATGTGTGTGTGTGTGTGTGTGTGTGTATATATATATATTTTTTTTTTTTTTAAGTGAAAGTGAATTCAGTGCTCAAAGCTAGGTAAGTTTTTTCTTTTTGTTCCCCTTTTAAAACATTGCACTGTCCTCATTATTTTGGAAAATAAATCAGTGCTTTAAAATGATTAGGAAACTAAAAGGGTGGAAAGTCACACTTGATTTATTCTTTCAGTTGATGAACTTCACACTCGAGAGGCAGAAAGGGGACTTGAGAATATAACTGTGAGCTTGCAATCCGTGTGCTAGTCAGAATGGGTGTCAAGAAGAGAAAGGTGTGGTGGGGGGGGGGCATTACAAATTAAGAAAAGCAATTCAGTGAAGAAGTGACTCTAAAGGTCAGGCTGCTAAGAGTCCCTGCAGGGTGAGAACCAGAAATCACACGATGCAGCCCACGCAGGCCCACATGAAGGACCAGAATAATTGATGATATAAGAGCCAGAATCTGCGTAATTCACAGGATCTTAAACCGCCCACAGACGTGCAGCCCAACTGTCTCTCCGCAAACAGTACAGAACTCAGGAGATGGGGGAGGGCTTGGGGCTACAGGGTGATAAGATAGCTAGACAGAGGGTCCATATGAACAGGAACCTGAACTGTGTCCATCTCCCACGCACTGTGTGTTTTTTAACATATACTTATTGGCTGCATCTGGTCTTGCAGCATGGGGAATGCTTATTGTGGCATTCAAGCTCCTCTCTAATTGAGACGTATGGGTTCTAGAGTGCCTGGGCATGCTAATTGTGGGGTACAGGCTTAGTTACCTTGGGGCATGTGGCATCTTAGTTTCCTGACCAGGGCTGGAACCTGTGTCTCCTCTTTGTAAGGAGGATCCTTCGGAAGGATTCTTAACCCCTGGACCCCTACGGAAGTCCCCCACCCGCTATGTCTTGAAGATGATCAAGGAACGGGTACCACAGAAGAACCCGACTCCCCGGTGTGTGTGAACATGTCTGCCAGTCACTTAATGACACAGTCTGGCTCTCTGATGAAAAGCTGGGATGTGGCTGATGCGTGCATTCAAAGCTCACTTAGACACCCTCCTGCTCCCTGAATGTGACTTCAAGCAGCACAGTCAAGCCTGCCTGGGGGGAAATGACACTCCTGGTTCCCAGCGGAGGCTCGAGAAAGGTAAAGAACAGGCAAGAAAGATGCTCATAGCTGGGGCTGCTTTTTAAGGCTCAGCAAGCCTGTCCATGACTCCCCATGACGGTAAAGCGTCTGCCAACAATGCGAGAGACCCAGGTTCAATCCCTGGGTCGGGAAGATCTCCTGAAGAAGGAAATGGCAACCCACTCCAGTATTCTTGCCTGGAACATCCCATGGACGGAGGAGCCTGGTGGTCCAAGGGGTCGAAAAGAGTCGGACACGACTGAGCGACTTCACTTCACTAAGCCTGTCCATTATTAATTGTGCCTCAGTCAGTGACTCAGACTTGCCCCCTCAGGTGAATGACTCTTTCTCCCTTTGGGGAAAGCTAGGAAGTGGGTGTGGGAGACGCAGGCCTGGTGTGAGGAGAGGGACAGATCCTGAAAACGAGGTGGGCACAGGCTCTGTCAAGCTCACCCGCTTCAGCATGAATGAGTCTGCGTGAGTTTTGCTCATCACTAGTCCCCTTAAACGGACTTGACCTTCCAGGAACTGTTTGCAGTGCTCCCTACATGTGTCCTTGGCCCTGCTACCTCGAATCTGGCTCTGGTGACCCTCCCTTGTGACTTCTCTAAGTCAGAGCGGGAAGAGGCAGGCTGCGAGAGTGAACTCGGGTGAGCACACGCCCTCCCTGGGGCTGCCATTCCTGTTCATGTTTCGATGCGTTCACTGGGTGCACAGCCTTGCGCGAGGCACCTCAGGCACAGAGCTTAACAATTGCTGCCTTGGAGGTGCTTGCAGTTCAGTAGGGGAGACCAGTCATATATATACCGTGTCGGGGTTTGCTAGTTTGCTAGGGCTGCCCTAACAGAACGGCCACAGACTGGGTGGCTTAAATTTGCTTTCTTACAGTTCTGGAGGCTGGAAATCCAAGATCAAGGCGTCGGTAGGGTTAGTTTCTTCTGAGACCTCTCTCCTTCTTCTGTGCTCACAAGATCATTCCTCCAGGCACACATATATATGTGTCCTAATCTCCTACAAGGGCAAAACTCTTGCTGGATGAGGACCCATCCATCTATATTATATATTTATCTTAATTACCTCTTGAAAAGCCCTGCCTCTAAACAGGATCTCAGATAACCTGTGGTTACAGCTTCAACATATGACTTTAGTAGGGACAAAACTCCACCCATAACACAGGCACTGTGTTGGAATTAATAAACTAGAAAACATAGCCCCTACTTTCGAGATGTTCTCAGGCTAGTGAGAAAGCAAGGCTCCACCTGAATATAAATCAGGCAGAGATACAACACTTTAGGAGTGTAATTTAAGAATGAAGGAATAAATATATTCACAAACTAATAGTCTACAAGTGTTTGGAGAGGTTTCTTGGAAGAGATGGTAAGAAGGTTAGGACTTGAATGGAAGGAGGTACCCACTATCCCTGTCACTTATAAACTCTGACCCTTGGGAGGCTTTTGTCTTTGCATCTAGCAGGAAACTCTTAACGCAGTAATACTCCAAGGGGTTGGGGTGAGAAGGGAAGGGAAGGAGGAGGAGTGAGAAACCAGGGTCTGCAGTTCAAACTCTTGCCTCTTACTTAGTAAATCCAAACTCTTTTTTGCTCAGCATCCTTTGTGTGATCAAAGATCATTGTTAATTATTACCACTCAGCTAAACATTCCTAATTCCCTCAAATATGCTGGGGCCATGTAAGAATGAGAAGGAGCCTTAGAATCCTGTGAAGCTGAGGAGGAACATGGATGGGATCTGGGACTTCCCAAGCGGTGCTAGCGATAAAGAACCCGCCTGCCAGTGCAGGAGACGTGAGAGACAGGGGTTCTGTCCCTGTACACTCCCTACTCCTGGAACATCGTCCGGAATAGGAAGTGGCAACCCACTCCAGTATTTCTTGCCTGGAAAGTTCCACGGATAGAGGAGCCTGGCAGGCTACAGTCCATAGGAGTTAGACATGGCTGAGCAACAGAGCACGCCTGTGGATGGGATTTAGGGAGGGCTGGGAGCCTCTAAAACAAGAAGGAGTTTTGTGGTTATATTATTACATTGCACTACGGATACGGTCCGTAGTTCTCTTTGCATAAAGATCATCTTGAGCCTTCATAGAACACTCTCAAAGGCTTCCTTCCAAGGCACTTGGAATGCAATTCATTCTCATTACCAGGCCCTATAAGATCTGACCCCTGCTTATTCTCTAGCATCATCTCCCTGCAACTCTTCTCCTTAATCACTCAACAGCAGAAACCCCAGCCTCTTCTCTATTCCAAAGACACACCAAACTGATTCCTGCTATTGCCGTAGCTCTTGCCTCTCCCTGGAATGCCCTGCCCCCAGACCTGTGGCTGTCTGGTTCCCTCTGGTCACGCAGCTCTTAAACACCACTGTCTTTACACGCAAAGCACTGTTTTTCTCACTCTGTGTTGCGTGGTCCTCAGTATCCTGTTTTATTTTCTTGGTATCCCCATCACAATCGGAAATGATTTTCTCCATATGTTGGTTGTACTGGCATATCTCACGCCACACAACTTGAATGTAAGCTCCATGAAACCAAAGCCCACATTTATCGCTGTTGTCCAGGCTTCTGGAATTGCATCAGGCACCCAGCAGGTGACTGATGCATGCTTGATTCACAGATCTGCAGAGTGACCCACCATCCCTCACTCCATCTCATGCTCATTAAGTGAACAAAGAGCAAACCACGAACAAGAAGTCAAACTGAGAGATACTGGTTGCCTTCAATCTGTGCCTCTTTAAAAAATGAGACAGATGAGGCCCAGAGAAGTTCATTCACTTTAACAAGCCCTGTATAACATCATTTCAGCCTTTTTTGCCATCTGGGAACTTTTGTTTGGACCTGATCCAGTTACCAATGTCCTTCCCAAAATGTGGTACTGAGAATATCCCATAATAGGCTAATTGGAAATAGCAGGATCGCCTCTCTTACCCTGAACCCCGTGCCCTCTTACAATGCTTTAAATTATTTTACAATATCCTCCTGTGCCATCAGGCAGCTTATTACTTGTAGTTCTTTTGGAAGCAGTTGCCATATTTTCTGTTATTAGTTATTACCAATCCAAACAAACACTTTAGTTTTCCCAAACTCTAGGAGGAGGTATTTTTAAAAAGGCCATCTTAATTATACATCAGCAATGGAGAATCACAGAGGATTCATTAACATAATAAACAGAAGTCTGTTTCCAGCATCCCACAAGCAAGGTGATATAAAAACAACCATTATTTGCTGCTCAACAACTGTGGGTTTCTTTTCCAAGTCTTTCTCCCAGCTTTCTAAATGCGAGGCCTCTCCTTGCTGCATGTGCTTTTACCTGAGGGGAAAGGGAGGGCTTCAAGAGGAAGTGGCTCTTATCTTTGCCTTGAGACAGAGACAGAAATGAGACCAGAAGGCTCCCAACGGACAGTCTCAAAACAACAACGTGACAAAATACGAAGAACAGTGAATATATGGGAAGAGCACAGCCTTTACACCAGAGACACAGGGGACCCAAAGCTTGCTTCACCACTCACTGGCTGTGGGACCTTGGTCTGAGCCTACTCCATCCTCTTCCAAATGGCACTATCCCCTGCTTCACTGGATGAGAGAAAGTTGCATGTCTGAATCTCCCAGCATGGTGTCTGGCACATCCTTAGATGTTCCAGTTCCCTCTACCCAAAAGAAAGTCTTTAGTACTCCACCCTGAGATGGTTAGATAACATCACCGACTCCATGAGCTTGAATTTGAGCAAACTCTGGGCTGGTGGCTCAGATGGTGAAGAATCTGCCTGCAATGCAAGAGACCTGGGTTCAGTCACTGGGTCAGGAAAGTCCCCTGGAGAAGGAAATGGCAACCCATTCCAGTATTTTTGTCTGGGGAACCCCATGAACCAAGGAGCCTGACAGGCTACATGCCGTGGGGTCGTAAAGAGTCAAACAACTCCGCGGCTGAACAGCAGCACCGTGACTTTCCATCCTCACCTTATCCTAACTGGGGAAACTGACCTGACTTGGTTCTTCCTGGGGCCCCAGTGGGCTCTAGAAGCCTGTAGGCTCTGAGTGGTAGCTGCCTGCCAGTTGGCAGGAAGAAGTGGTATGCTGGAGTGGGGATTGAACTGTTGCCACTGGAGATGGCAACAGATGCTTCCTGGTTGAGCCTGAGTTGGCTAACTCAGGGCTCTGTGGTTTGAGACAGAATCCAAATTATTTCCAATTAGGAGATTGTAACGACAGCTGCTCTTAACCCACCGGCTCCTCACGGCTGCCGACCTGGCCTCCTGTGGCTGAGAGCTTTAACCTGGACTCGAGATTTGTACCTGGGAGCATCCTGTACACATATCATGTTTGAATTATTTAAATTTCTTTCTCTGAAACTGAGGGCCTCCTTAGCTTAACAACAGTCCTGGGAGGGGGCAAAGGGCAAGAGAAGACCAGCTGAGTTCAATTCCAAACTCGTATCGCTTGCCGTCTTTCTGACCTGTGACTCTGTTTTCTCAGTTGAAACGAAGATGATAACTTGGTCCTGTAATGATGTAAATAAGATGCCCGGTGTGAAAGGGCTTCATCGATGGGGAAGGACTATACAGTCCCCATATCCGTGGGTGTGGAACCCGCAGATTCAGTCCCGAGTGCTGACTGTCCTACGCTGCTTTACTTAAAGGCCTTGAGAATCTGCAGCTTTTGGTATCCTCCTGGGTCATGGGACCAACGTGGGGTGGATTCTGGGGGCCAACTGTACATAGTCCTTCATATCATTGGAGGCCCCTTCACCGTGAACTCAAGCCTGATGCCACCACTGCAAGGAGCACCCAGGATAAAGTCAGATGTGACTGGTACGGATGTGCCTTAAGGCTTAAACCAGTCATTTAACTCCCCAGACCTTCTTTTTGTCTTTCAGATTGAAGCAAAGTCAATAGTAGGATGCTTGCCTCACAGGGCGTACAGTTTTATGAGTGCAGTGCGAGCCCTTTGTAAACTGTAAAGCGCTGTGTACACATGAGCAATTATTATTATGTTCTTAGGGCTTTTTTTGGGGTTGGCACCAGTTGAGTCAGCTGAATGCTCTGAGCAAGAACAATCTGTTTTCTTTCCTCTTGGCAAAGAGCACAAAAGACAGAGCAGCTCATAGAAACTGGGGCAGGAGAAAAAAGTTGACTCTCCCTGTAACTCTCTCTGACACACACACACACACACACTCACGCGCACACAACTTCCCTGCAGATTCCCACAAGTCCAGCATCCAGAATACCACAGCAGAACTTGGGAAGTGGCCTCATTTTCTGAGCCGTCTCTGTAGCCCAGTCCCGACCCTCCCGCTCGGTGCCCAGATCCAGTTAAGATCTAAATTAAGAGCGAGGCCCTGGCTCCAGCAGGCCGGGTCGAATTGTGTGGAGCCCAAGGCTTGGCTCCCAGGCCACCGGCTCTGCCATTTCCTCACCCTCTTCTTAACCCCCAAGTCAATCAGTCTTTATGTTAATTTCTTTTGTCTGAAATCCTCCGACTTCTCTCCAACCCCTCGGACACTGCCTGCGTGCAGCCGCCCAGTCTCCAGCCCTCTCCTCCTCCCCCCGCTCCGGAAGGCCTTCTCCCCAGCCACTCTGACTCCACTCCTGCAGCCATTTAACGGGTTCTTCTCTCTGCAGCCAGAGGGACCTTGTTTTTTTTTAAATGCAAACATCACTCTTCTGCTTAAAACTTGTCAAGGTCTTTCCCCTGCTCTACAGTAAAAAGAAAAACAAAAACACAACACCACCTGAGCACAGCTCACAGGACTCTGCGCTCTCGGGGCTCTGTTGAGTCTGTTTAGGCTCAGCAACATTCCCCTTTGCCCTCTGATCTCCCCACATACTGACCTTCGGTCTGTTTAGGGAACTTGCTCTTTCTGTGCCAGTGTATTCCAGGAACTTCTGGAGCAAGCCGCTCCTCCCCTGCTTGCTTTGCCCCACTTCCAGCTAATTAGCTCTGCACTCCTGCAGGTACCAGCGAACCATGCTTCCACCAAGAGGCTCTTTCTCAGTTTTCTCAGTGGCTTAGTCTCTGTACGGTGCATGTTCACAGCACTTCAACTCTACCTGTATGGCAGGTATTCCAGCTTGCCATCATATACATCTGTATCTATCATGTCTGTATCTGTATATATATTTCTGTGGAGATATAGTTAATGTTGCATAACGTCCTGAGCTCTGAGAGCGCAGGAATCATACCTTTGCTGACTATGTTGTCCTAGATTTCCACCCAGTACATGGCAGAAATTACTCTGAATGAATGGATGTGAATCTGGGCAATCGATGTCCCCTTTCTCCTTCTTCTCCTTCCTCATCTACATGGTGAAGCTAATAGTACTTTTTCTACCTGCTTCAAAAGATACACCAAAGAGACAACTGAGATCACATATCTGATGAGGGTGATGCAAATAAAGCATCAGTTTTAAACTGTGTTTAAGGAAATACAGCATAAAAATTCAAAACAAGGCCTCTAGATTTGGAGACCCTCTGAGTCCAAATCCAAGGTCTCATTCTAACTGTAGCTTTAATACGGTATTTAATCACTGGAAATGAATTTTCTTATTGGGAAAAAAGGGGGAAGTGATGGTGGCATGTGTTTCAAGAGATTTATTGAGACAATGAATGGATATTATCTGTATAACAGAGCTGACTCATAAATACTGACTGTTGTTATGAAAATACCTCCACCTACATCCTAATATGAAAATCCCCATTCTCTTATATTCATGTAGTTGTGGTTTGTTGAGCTAAAGGAAACTCAAGAGTTGGGACACATTCCCTAGATAGTTTGAGAAATTCTTATCTTCAGATAAGGCCCTCTTCCAGGAAAGTCCCTCTTTCTCATTCAGGATGAGTATTTTTTTCTATACTTTTCACACGCATGAAAATCTCGCCTCTAGAGTTGTACAAGTCCTTGGGTCAAGGATAGGTTGAGTGGAAAGTTTTGTTAAGAGCTCATCTGAACAGTTAGTCTGTGTCTGACATTCTTTGGGAAAGGTACTTACCCAGTTAACTGAGAACCAAACAGATTCCAAAGTTGATGTCAATGTGTGTTCCTTTCCCAACAATATTAAAGCAGTGTATAAAACGGATCTCAGAAGTCCTGAAATGTCCCTCCCTGTTCCTCTCCTTCTGGCAAAATTCTATCTATCTCTTGAAACCCAGTCCAAAAGCCACCTCTATATGAAATTATCTCTGACTGTGTCTGGGCTGAGTTAAACATTTCCTCCAGGGAGCTCTTCCTCTGCCCATCTTTTAGCCATCTTCCATGGACACCTCTCACATGCTTCATTAGATGAAAGTTATAGCTGTACATTGCTTGTCTTTCTTGCAGGAATGAAATCAGCTAAAGTTGTTAAAAGCATGTGTGTTCTTTGTCAGGCACCTGAATTTAAATCCCAACTTCTTTACCTGTTTGCTGAATGATGTCAAAAAAGTTAAGAACTTATGCTTCTGGAAGGCAGCTAGATAAGAGGCTGCCAAAATGTATCTTACAGATACTTAGTGAAAGGAAACTTTTTCTGAGTTCACAGGGTTTAACTTCAACAGGAATTAACTACTTGATGGTGGTTCCTTGGATATCTGGCAAACATGTCAGCTATTTTCTCACATGCCCTTCAGCCTTTAGGATCTGAAGCAAGGTCTTTAGTGTTTGTAGACCTGGGTTCCTATCTCATCTCTCAGTATTATCATTTATTCTGAGACCCAGACATGTAAGTCACCTCTTTAAACATTGACTTATGTAAAAAGAAGAATACCATCCCATAATAAGAATCACTTAGATCAGCAGACTTTTAACAACACTCTATAAAACATTAATCAAAGAGGATAGAGATTCTGGAAAACAGAAAACCTGGCATGGCCAAATGTGGGATTGGTCAAATGCGGTCAAATTAGGAAGTGCTAGTTTAAACAAAGTTGAAGAGATTTATTTGAGGTAGACCTTTATAAGATCTTTATATGTCAACATGCATTATATTAATAAATCTTCAGAAAAGATGTGTAAGGTTTGATGTCTCTAAAAGCATCAGGCATAGAGTCTGTGACAGCCAGAGCTCTTGACATCTTGACAAGTGATGGAGCCCAACTCAAAATGGAGAGAGAGAGAGAAAGACGTTCTTTTAACTAAAAAGTCTCTAGGAAAGGCTGTATTAAGAGGATCAAAATTAGTCATCAGAACAGGGTCCATGTTTATTCCTGGGTTCTGATGATAGTTTCATTTTTTTTGGTTCTTTGAGTAGAGAACTGGGTCTTTATCCATCTCTGAATTAAATAGTGCTGACAGTGAGATGGATACGATGCTCTGATTAAATGTGCTCCAGCCCTGAAGCTTCAGATGGAAGCATTTCCACATTACTCACACGGACTTAAGAGTATCAGAGGAGTGATTTAGGGTGCCATTATCAGAATGGATACTAGTAAGTTAAATAACATGGTGCAGGCCACAGAATCATGCCCTCTTTGCGGAGGTGTGGAAAATCAAATGGACAGACACAGCGTTCTTCGGGAAATATGAATGAGATGGTTATGAAAGGGGCCTGGCCGTGTAGGCCCTCGCGAAATGTCAGTCTTCTTTCCTTTCTCGCTCTCCCTATGGTGTTTTCGTGTCTGATGACACTCAAGGAGCCTCTCAGATGAGCCAGTGAAACCATGAGGAAAAATCCCTAAAGATCGATCCAAGTATCAAGTCTGAGAACGTAGCTCAAATTTCCAAGCACTTGCGAAGTTCTTTAACCTCAGTCATGAGACCATTCCTATAGAATGCCTGACTATATTCTACTGGGCATTCTTTAATTGAAGGAACCAAAAATAGCTATGTTTCCATATACCGCAGACCATACAGCCCATGAGTCATACATATTTATTAGTTGAAATGCCACAGGAAAGACTTTACAACTTTTTGCTCAGTCCATTATTAAGATTATTTTCTCCCCATTCTCTCTGAAGACATTAATACTTCAAGGTGGCCTTGACCTGCTTCCTCTTTCTCTCCTCCCTCCCTGCATGCTTTTGGCTCCCCTTTACCTGTCTCACTTCCTCTGATGCCTCCTGTTTTAGTCCCTGCACTCCCCTTGGCCAGGCTCTCTCTCTGGCTTCAGGGCAGCCTCTATTTCCCGACTTCGTGATCTTTATTTTTGCCACTATGTGCCTCCCCTTGGACCTTTCGGACGCCTCACCCTTGAACCTCTTTCCTCACTTTAGGCCCTGCCATGGTGTTGCATTCTTAAGTATTGTCTCCTCCAATTGGGAACCGTATGACCTTTTGTTTGCAGAAATCATATTCATATTCATAAGTTGCTAAGCATATTTTCTAAGTCAGAACGAATTGTGAAATACACTAACCCCTCCTGCTGTTTCAGCTTGCCTAACAGAGGAAGCTACAGTCACTTGCAATTTTGTTCCAAGGAATAAAGGCAATGTTTGGCAAATGGAATGTACTCCAGCTCCTGCTGGAGGGAAAATACTGAGAGATCACACCCCGGGTAACCTGCTGGGGCTTTTGTCTCCCCAGTAATACCTCCGAGTGTAGGTAAATAATAATAATAGCAATAGTAATAATGAAATTGTATGTACAAGTATATTTTTCATCTGTAGGTTTCCCTCCTTGTCCCAAAGCACCTTTGCTTCTGGAACGACCATCAAGCATCCAAATCTGTTTTTCAAGAATCAGGCATGTCATTCAGCCAATAAAGAACTGAAACTAAATTACCGACCTGTAATAAAACAAAAGAGGAGAGGAAGACAAGTATTTATTGAACTTCTCCTTCAGGTCAGCACAGGATTAGGTTTGTAAGTCCTACTGGAGCTTTGAAATGATATTATTGAATATCTAAATGTAGATATAGAGACATGTAAATATAGACATCTTCTTAGCTCAGACTGCATTAACAAAAATACCATGTGCTAGTTGGCTTAAACAACAGAAATTAATTTTGCACAGTTTTGGAGGCTGGGAATCCAAGATAGGGTGCCAGGACAGTCAGGTTCTGGTGAGAGCCTGCCTCCTGGCGTACAGATGGCCGCTTTCTCCGTGCGTCCTCCGTGGGGCTCAGCAGTCCCTTTTTCTTCTAATGAGGAGACGAATTCCATCATGAAGTTCCCACCCAAAGATCCCCCCAAAGACACTGCTTCCTAAGGACATCACCTTGAGAGCTAGGGCTACAACGTGTGAATTTGGGTATAGGTAAATACGCGTCTAGTCTATAAGAATATGTTTCATTTCTTACAGAGGTGGAAACCAAGGCCCCAACATAGTCCAGGGTCACACAGTAGGTGAGCAGGGTAAATTTGGAGCCCACTCTGTCTATCTGGTTCCAAATCCCGGAACATTTAAATCCATGGGT
Source organism: Redunca redunca (assembly GCA_006410935.1). Taxonomy (NCBI): domain Eukaryota; kingdom Metazoa; phylum Chordata; class Mammalia; order Artiodactyla; family Bovidae; genus Redunca; species Redunca redunca. The sequence goes on from SJYQ01001715.1 coordinate 191,315, forward strand.
CTTTTAAAAATAAAAGAGAGAGGAGAAAGTAACTCAGACTCTTCGGAAGTCTTACGGTCATGGGGGAGTTTGCCACCTCTCGAGGCACCCTGCTGTTTTCATAGCGTAGGTAGGAAAGCAGATTGAGGGACCTCCCTGGTGGTCCAGTGGTTAAGACTCTGTGCTCCCACTACACGGGGCACAGGTTTGATCCCTGGCTGGGGATATAAGAACCCACATGCTGTGTGGTGCAGCCGAAAAAGGAAAAAAGCACAGGCTGAGAATTATGCTCGTCTCATTTTTAGACTCGTCTCTGGTCGCAAAGAGTTGAACATAACTAAGCGACTAAGCGTGCAGTGCCGCGCTGCTCCCATGGAACCAGCTTCCCCTCTGGAGCTCCTCGTCACTGAATAAAGGCACACGGAGGTGTGGTCTGTTCTGAATGATCAAAGCCGTCATTTGTGAAGTGGCCCCAGTGTGCCATGTGCCAGATACCCAGTAAGCGCTCATCTAAATCTTCCATTGGCATCAAACCATTTTTTAGATGAGGGCTCAAAAGGTAAAATGAATCCACCTAGCGATTGGAACCCAGAACTGGCCTCAAGCTTGTAGACTCAACAAAAATTCCAAGTAACAGTTTCAATATCCTTTCCAGGGGAGTGCAGATTCCTCTTACAATACGGAAAAGAACTCCAGGGATGGTCTTACACGTGAAGGTGACCAGGGAACTCTCAGCCCATTGATTTTTTGCCAGAAACACAGTCCCTCAAAGTGAAAGACACTGCAATCTGCCTCCAAGGTCAGATCCTAGCTGCCCCTCAGGCCGATCATGGTTGTGATCCATTTATCCGATTATGACTCAAGGCTAAAGAGGCTGAGGCTTCTGCGCTGCGATTTGAACCTGCGGTTCCCGGGATCTCAGGTGTGTTGCAGGTACTGCACTAATTAAGCCCTCCCACTGCCTCTCTGCCTCGCTGGCCGCATGTCATTTTTGCTAGGGCCCTGCTTGCCAGGCTTATGCTGCCACTGAGACTGTGCACTCTGGTAAAACCTTTCATCTTCGTATCTCAGGCTGCTTTTCAAACAATAATTAATTAGGCCTCATAACCCCCTGATGAGATTACTATGTATAAACATTGTCTTGTGCACTGCCCAGGGAATTTTGCCATCAGGAGTTCTAAGTCCAATTCACACCTCCACACAGACCTCAGGCTACCTCCAAAGGCAAAAGAAAGAAGAGATGAAAAGGGGTGATACTGTGATTCACGACATGAAAAACTCCTATGTTGAGCAAAAATTGAAATATGTTTTGCGCGTATGAAACTCATAGGTAGCGTGAGGGTCACTCATGGAGCACTGGAGTTGAAGAACTGACGGTCAAGGCCTTCAGCCTCCCACTGACGTGAGTGCACAGCGGTGACGTCATCACTGTCACCTTGGCCAGCAGATTAAATCCCTGAGCCTTAATTCTTCATCTGGAAGGAGCGATAATGAGAGTTCTTCTTTTTACAGACTTCACAGAAGAGTTGCTCAATCAAGTTAGGCTGTAAGTTACAAAGAGTTTTGGGGCTTGTGAAGTGTTATATGAGTATTAATATTTGCAATCACTGTGTTCTGAGCTCGTGGGGACCTGCAGGATAGAAAGATCAGTTTTGTTCTGTTTGTATGTGTGTGTGCTTAGTCGCATCTGACTCTTTGTGGGGATGGGACTGTATGGCAGTCCCATCTGGATGGCATCACTGGTTCAATGGATGTCAGTCTGAGCAAACTCTGGGAGATGGTGAAGGCCAGGAACTGTAGCCCACTAGCCTCCTCTGTCCTTGGGATTCTCCAGGCAAGAATACTACTGGAGTGGGTTGCCGTTCCCTACCCCTGCAGATCTTCCTGACCCAGGGATCAAACTTGCGTCTCTTGCATTGTCAGGCAAATTCTTTACCACTGAGCCACCTGAGAAGGCCTCTGTTTACTGTTCACTTATCGAGCACCTAGAAATCTCTGCACTGCTTTTGGAGATGTACGGTACAAAGATGAAGACAATTATTTTCTGAGGATTGTCTGCTTAATGTTGTCTATGCCAGGGTACTGCAGAGACAGATTATGGGAATTTAGTCAGCACTAGTTACAATGCTGTAATCATTCCCGATTTTCTGTTAGTAACTGGAGACTTTGGGAGGTGATTAAGTAAGTTGTTTTTATTGTTCAGTCTGGAAGCTGTGTCCGACTCTGCAACCCCATGGACTGTAGCACACCAGGCTTCCCTGGCCTTCACCATCTCCCAGAGTTTGCTCAGACTGACATCCATTGAATCAGTGATGCCACCTAACCATCTCATCTTCTGTCATCCTCTTCTCCTCCTGCCTATAGTCTTTCCCAGCATAGGGTCTTTTCCAATGAGTTAGCTCTTCACATCAGATGGCCAAAGTATTGGCACTTCAGCTTCAGTATTAGTCCTTCCAATGAACGTCCAGGGTTGATTTCCTTTAGGACTGACTGGTTTGATCTTTCTGCTATCCAAGGGACTCTTAAAAGAGTCTTCTCCAGGACCACAATTTGAAAACATCAATTCTTCAGCAGTCAGTCTTCTTTATGGTCCAACCCTCACATCGGTATGTGACTACTGGAAAAACTATAGCTTTGACTATTGGGCTCTTTCTCAGCAAAGGGATGTTATTAACTCATGAAAGGGATTAGTACTTTTATTAAAGAGACCACAAAGAGCACCGTTGCCCCTTCCACCCTGTGAGGATGGAGCAAGAAGTCTGTGAGGGCCTTCACCCAGTTTCTAGAGATTATAAGCTGTCCAGTCTGGTATTTGGTTAGACCAGCCCAAACGGGCTAAGACAGTGATACAGCCAGCCCACATGGCAAAGCTGTATGCTTTTCTACGATACGGGATGAGAGACCACTATCATATTTTTTACAGAAAAAGGAGGCAGCAGATGTCCAAAATCTGTTATTTGTGGCTAGAATATGAGCAGCTTCTCTTGCTTAATAACATAATACTTATATTGCTTACTTTGAATCTTATTCATCAAATTTATATTTTAAATTCTATATATATAGAATTGTGTTGAAATTTATTTTTGCAGTGGCCATAAATCTGAGGACTTCATATTTTTTTGAAAGAGTTTGGTGATCAATTTGATATGTAAAATGACACTTGTTATTGCCCTATTTTTTTTTTTTTCAGTTCAGTTCAGTTCCGTCACTCAGTCGTGTCCGACTCTCTGCGACCCCATGAATCACAGCACGCCAGGCCTCCCTGTCCATCACCAACTCCCAGAGTTCACTCAGATTCACGTCCATCGAGTCAGTGATGCCATGCAGCCATCTCATCCTCGGTCGTCCCCTTCTCCTCCTGCCCCCAATCCCTCCCAGCATCAAAGTCTTTTCCAATGAGTCAACTCTTCACATGAGGTGGCCAAAGTACTGGAGTTTCAGCTTCAGCATCATTCCCTCCAAAGAAATCCCAGGGCTGATCTCCTTCAGAAAGGGCTGGTTGGATCTCCTTGCAGTCCAAGGGACTCTCAAGAGTCTTCTCCAACACCACAGTTCAAAAGCATCAATTCTTCGGTGCTCAGCTTTCTTCACAGTCCAACTCTCACATCCATACATGACTACTAGAAGTAATAATTCCTCACAGAGATCTTTGTTGTAGAATTAGTTTGAAGTCCTGATTATTTTCTTTATTATTGACAAAGAGATAACTTACTAATTTAGTAACTATTTATTGAACATTGCTAGTAGAGGTACAAAGTGATACAAGTATTTGAAAAATTTGGTTAGTATCTTATAATGATAAAAATGTACATGTACACCAAGACCCCAAATTCTCTCAATAGAAATGAAAACTTCTCTTTAAACAAATGAAAATGTGTGTTCACAAAAAAGGCATACAGGAATGTTCACACAGCTTTGTTTAAAATAGCCAACAAGTAGAAAATGTCCAACAACAGGTAACAAATATAGTCTATTCATAGTATATAATAATCAGCAATGCAAGAAACTATCAATGAATACAGGGAGCTCATCAGTGAGATGGTTAACTTCATGCATCAAATCCATTGGGCCACGGAGTGCCCAAATACCTGGTTAAACATGACATTTGGGTGTGTCTGTGATGGTGTTTCCAAATGAGACTAAGTTTGATTGATGGACTGAGTGAAGCACGTTGCCTTCGGCAATGTGGACGGGCCTCATCCAATCCATGGAGGGCCTGAATCAAACAGAAAATGTGGGAGGTGATTGAATTCACTCTCTGCCTAGCTCCTTGAGCTGGGACATCGGTCTTCTCTTCCTCGGTGCTCCTGATTCTCAGGTCTCCAAATGCAGACGGAGCTCTGCACCATGGGCTCAGTGGTCCTCAGTCCTCTGAACCACCTCGCCAGCTCTCCTGGGTCTCCAGCTTGTACACACTAGATCATGGGACTTGTCAGCACTCCCCGACGGTGTGGGCCAGATTCTTACAAAAAGTCTCTTTCCATACACATAGAAGTGGCTCTCTTTCTCTAATGAACTCTAGGGAAGGAAACCAGACACAAGGGTATATTCTGTATGATTCCACTTCCATGAAATGAGAATAGGTAAATTAACCTATTGTAAGAGAAATCAAAATAGTGGTTGTCTGAAGTTAGGGGGTGGAAATTGACTAGAAAGGCAAACAGTGGAACTTTGGGGACTGCTGGGAATGTTTCATCATTTTATTGAGGTAGTGGTCATAAGTTTATAGTCATTAGTAAACACTCACTAATTTGCAGACTTAAAATGAGCACATTGGTCTTACTGCTGTAAATGATGCCTCAGTAAAGTCAGTTTTATACATGTATATAAAGATTTTATATACATTTTATTGCATTAAAAATTGTCCAAAATATAAATTTCTTCCCTCACAGACTGGTTAATTTCAGTTCAGTTCAGTTCAGTCACTCAGTCATATCTGACTCTTTGCGACCCCATGGACTGCAGCATGCCAGTCCTCCTTGTCCATCACCGACTCCAAACTCATGTCCATTGAGTCATGATGCCATCCAACCATCTAGGCCTCTGTTGTCCCCTTCTCCTTCCACCTTCAATCTTTCCCATCATCAGGGTCTTTTCAAATGAGTCAGCTCTTTGCATCAGCCGGCCAAAGTATTGGAGTTTCAATTTCAACATCAGTCCTTCCAATGAATATTCAGGGCTGATTTCCTTTAGGATTGACTGGTTGGATCTCCTTGCAGTCCAAGGGACTCTCAAGAGTCTTCTCCAACACCACAGTTCAAAAGCATCAATTCTTCGGCACGCAGCTTTCTTTATAGTCCAACTCTCACATCCATAGATGACTACTGGAAAAACCATAGCCTTGACTAGACAGACCTTTGTTGGCAAAGTAATGTCTCTGCTTTTTAATATGCTTTCTACGTTGGTCATAACTTTCCTGCCAAGGAGCAAGTGTCTTTTAATTTCATGGTTGCAATCACCATCTGCAGTGATGTTGGAGACAAAAACAATAAAGTTTGCACTGTTTCCACTGTTTTTACATCTATTTGCCATGAAGTGATGGGACCAGATATCATGATCTTTGTTTTCTGAATGTTGAGCTTTAGGCCAACTTTTTCACTCTCTTCTTTCACTTTCATCAAGAGGCTTTTTAGTTCCTCTTCACTTTCTGCCATAAGGGTGGTGTCATCTACATATCTGAGGTTATTGATATTTCTCCC
>SJYQ01001715.1:197084-300238 GCA_006410935.1 Redunca redunca
TGTAAGGCCTCCTCAGATAACGGTTTTGCTCTTTGGTATTTCTTTTCCATGGGGATGGTCTTGATTCCTGTCTCCTGTACAATGTCATGAACCTCCGTCCATAGTTCATCAGGCACTCTATCAGATCTAGTCCCTTAAATCTATTTCTCACTTCCACTGTAGTGGAGTAGTATATGAGCATGTTCAAAGCATGCATCTAAAGGAAAAAATAAGCTATGTGTGAGTGAAGTCGCTCAGTTGTGTCCAACTCTTTGGGACCCTGTGGACTGTAGCCCCCCAGGCTCCTCTGTCCATGGGATTCTCCAGGCAAGAATACTGGAGTGGGTTGCCATTTCCTTCTCCAGGGGATCTTCCCAACCCAGGGATCGAACCTGGGTCTCCTGCTTTGCAGGCAGACACTTTATCCTCTGAGCCACCAGGGAAGCCTAATTGGCTTCCCTGCTTAATCAGCTATACCTCAATGCAAAATAAAAAGTTTAAAGTTTGGAAATAAATGATGTACTTAACTCATGGGAAGATTAACATGTCTGCTTCTTAAGCTTTCTCAGCAGAATATCACACTTCGACATCTCCTCTCCCATTTGGTATCTGAAGCATAAAGTCTCCCATCAGTGTTTAGGATGTTGTGTTGACCTCAACCCTGGATAACAAGTCTGCTGAGTGCTTATCTGTGCCAGGCACTGTAATAGCTGCTTTATGGAGACTACCTGGTTTACTGCTCAGAAGAACCTGAGAAAAGATGATCTTCTTCCCTTTTGGAAAAGCGACTAGCGAAGGGCTTTGAGGGTAACCCACTTACGGTGCACCTGCCTGGATTCCAACCCGAGGGAGATGGTGACATGCATGTGTGAACCAGAGAGGAACATCACTCCTTGATGACACAGTGTCTGCCAAAGCCTGGCTCAAGAGCTCTGGTATTAGAGATAGCTAAGGAGATCAGCCCCAGGATTTCTTTGGAGGGAATGATGCTGAAGCTGAAACGCCAGTACTTTGGCCACCTCATGCGAAGAGTTGACTCATTGGAAAAGACTCTGATGCTGGGAGGGATTGGGGGCAGGAGGAGAAGGGGATGACAGAGGATGAGATGGCTGGATGGCATCACTGACTCAATGTATGTGAGTCTGAGTGAACTCTGGGAGTTGGTGATGGACAGGGAGGCCTGGTATGCTGCGATTCATGGGGTCGCAAAGAGTCGGACATGACTGAGCGACTGAACTGAATTGAACTGACTGAAACTCATATAACTTCTGCCTGAGAATGAAGTCCTATCAGCCAAATAAACTTCTACAGAACATGATCTCGGGCCACTGGCAGAAACATTATTTCCGTGATTTTCTGCTGTTTTGTACCCTCTGATTTAAGTTCAAGGCTAGGAGTCTCCATTTTAGCTGCATTTATGTTTTGGGGTGTTGTGTTTTTTTTTTTGTTTCTAATAAAATGATAGCAGAATGAAAGTCAGCTATATAACCTGTGGAAACCTGTGCAAAATAGAGAGTTGGGCCTTGGTCAGGTCAGAAAAGTGAATCTCTACTTCCTAGAGCTCCATTACCCCAACCCTTGGGCAGCACCCCAAGAGACTGCAACCTCTAATAACAGTAGGAACATATTAAGTGCCTGCATCAGGGGTGGGCAAGAGGCTGCTGCCAAGTTGCCCTCTGAATGCATAACAGTGATGGCAAGCCAAGGCAAGATGCCCAATGCCTTGCCTCACCCCAGGAGGCCACCAGCACTGCCCCCGCACCCTACTCGGCCTGGTGACCACAGACTGGCCCCTGCTGTGGACAGAGGATGATGGTGTCCACCTTTGCTCTGTCACTGAGATCTGCTCACTCTCCTCGACGGAGGGTGGCAGTGTCCATGAGGTGCGGGTTGAGAGGGAGAGTCTGAGCAAGGCTCAGGACACCAGGCTTGGAGCGTGGAGTCTGGGGACACATCTCAAGAAGGAGGAACCCCATGTGAGCAGAGTCCGTATACCCTCAGTGCATGCTCCATCATCCCATCTGACTTATCTCACAAACACAGATTCAAACATAAAATACGAGCGTTTCAAGACAGCAGCAGCAGAGCCTCTAACCCATACAGGGGATCCTCCCCAGCAGGCGGCTGTGTGTGGTGGGACTGCCCTTGGTCGCACACCTGCAAAGCTGCCCCTGGCTGACAGCAGTGCATGTGGTGGCTCGGAGCGTGGGTTTGGGGTGAAGCGGCCTAGACCCATATCCCATTCCACCATCAGTAGCTATGTGACTTCTGCCCGGTCACTTAACCACACTGTGCCCTAGTTTTCTTATCTGTAAAACAGTGTTATTATGAAAATTCAACATATAGAATGAATTAAGCACTCAGGCTATAGTACCTGGCACATAGTAAAAGTTATACCAGCATTACCTATTTGCTCATTATTTATAATTATTGCCCACATACATGTCCCAAAGCTCTTGCATGCCTGTCTATGAAAGTGAAAGTGAAAGTGAAGTTGCTCAGTCATGTCTGACTCTTTGGGACACTGAGGACTGTAACCCACCAGGCTCCTCCGTCCATGGGATTCTCCAGGCAAGAATACTGGAGTGGGTTGCCATTTCCTTCTCCAATGCTTGTCTATAAGCAAAGCCATTTGCACCACTAATTCACCAATGTGAGTTATAACATGTAATACTTCTCTATTCATTCCTCTCCTGCTGTACATTTTTATTATTAAATAAAGGGTTTCAAAACAATATTAAAAATACAATTTATAAAAAGCAAAAAGATCTTTACATGAACGTACGTACATAATTCTCATTTTTTGCACATAAGATGCAAGGACTTGGCCAATACACATGCATATTTTTACAAAGCTGCAATTGTACTTGTATATCATTTATGTATTTTTCACTTAACAGTAAATTGTAAGCATTTGTTTGTGATATTACATTATCATAATTATCATTGTAATGGTTGCATAATACCCTATTATGTTGATACATCATAATTCACCATAAATGATTCCCCTGTTGATGGACATTTAAGTTGCTCCCTTTTTGGGGCAATTATGGCTAATGCTATGGTGATGAGCACTTAGCTTTATCCTTTGGCTGAGTTATTTTCTTGAGATCCATTTCCAGAAGAGGGATTGCTGGGGCAAAGGGAATAAATATATTTATTTAGGTTTCCATCTACATATTGAGTCAGTGTTTTCCAAAAGGGTAATCATCATAGTAGTAATAATAATAATAATAGCAGCAATAAGGGGCATTACTCTGCACAGACTGTGCTAAACTCTCAGCAGGTATTACATCATTCCATTCTCTCTAGGGCTCCAGGTATTGTAACTCCCCTTTTATATATGAGGCGACTAAGGAAGGGGGATGTTAAATAACTAGTCCAAGTTCACACATTTAGTAACTGGAGAAGTCAGGAATACTGAAGCTGATACTGAAGCAGGCTAATTAAACCAGGTACTTAAACATTCCTGTTTATTTTTTGTTCTTGATGTGGCCAGGACCTTACACATTTTCAGACATTTTTCTCTTCAGAGTCCCCACAGAGATTCCCCCTAACACCCACACACAATGAATGCTCTTTGGAATGCTTTCTCATCCTATGTAACACCGGAAATAAACGGCAATTGTTTGCGTTCATCTATCTGTTCTGCTCTTGTTTTTCTTGCTCTTCCTCACCTCCCTGCCTCTCTCTCTTTCGTGCCTTCTCTCCTTTCTCTTCTCTCCCTCCTTCCTGGGTATTTGGAAGATCTTTTATGTGCTAGGTTTTACTAGAAGTTGATATGGAGTCTTTATCATTTTCCTGTCTTCTCAGTTGCCATCGCATTTTCCCCTCACAGGTCTTTAAGCAATTGTGCCAAATGTTAACAAAAAATTTCATCTACTTTGCATTGCTATCTTGCAACTTATTTTGAGTGCTGTTAAAATTTAATTGGTGACTTCATATTTTTCTTTAAATATTCTAAGCTATTTAAGAAGTTTACAGAAGTATGAACTGCAATTTGCATCCACCTCAGAAAAAAACTTTTAAAAGAACATTTTCACACTTTATGTCACGTATATTTCTATACAATGCACGCTAATCAGTCTAGGTATGTGCAGACTCTATTCACACACTTTCAAAGACCATCATTTGGGATAAAGCAAAGCATATATGTTTCACAAAATTCAGATAGTAGCCAAAGAGTTTTTAGCCGAGTTGATGTATTCCCATTATTTTTTATATAATTTTATATAATTTCTGTTATGGGAAAGAAATATTCACATGGTTGTAAGCAAACATTTACTGAACCTTGAGACCCTGGTGGCTCAGAAGGTAAAGAATCTGCCTGCAATGCAGGAGACCTGGGTTCAGCCCCTGGGTTGGAAAGATCCGATGGAGAAGGGAATGGCAATGCATGGAGAAGTCCATGGACAGTGGAGCCTGGCAGGCTACAGTCCATTGGATCACAAAGAGTTGGGCACAATTGAGCAACTAATACACATGAGAAAAAATTGATGGGGAATTAAATTAGAAGTTTAAAAAAGCAAAACAAAAGAAAGAAAGAAAACACAGGGAAATTGAACAGGTTGCAATAAGTCCCCAAACGGAAGAATCATCTCGTAGCCATCACATTCTATTACAGGTGTTATGAGAGCACCAGAGTCTCCAGACATGCAGCACATAATTCAGTGGTGAACTTTAGAACCAAGCTCGGTTGAGAGTAACTTTCTAGATTGCAGTGCCCACCTCTTGGGACTTATATGCCCCTCTATCTCTCTCATTCCTTCTCCTTCTCACCTCTTTCCCCCTTAAGCCCCTTTCAATCTACAGCAAAATGAAGTTTTCAAATACATTATTCAGTCCTGAAGGAAATGTCAACTCTCTCTTTCCTCTCTCCATTTATTGTTTTCTCTGGTTTTCCTCCTGGCTGCTGCTGCAGATCCAAGTCTCAGTGGTTCTGGCCTGTGATATTTTGAAATAGAAAAGTTGCAGGGAAATATTTCCCTGAGCACCTGGGAGTTGAGTAGCTGAAAGTAAAAAAAAAAAAATCAGAAGTCACTAGTAACGCCCTTTTCCTGTGGTTGTTAATGGATTGCTAGGGAGACAGGGCATGAATAAGAAATAGGTAAACCCAGGTGGACCCAGGTCATCCTCAGGCTTCAGGGGATCCTGAGGCCAAATAGCTTTTTCCAAAGAGAAAAGAAATAATGTATTGAGAATAACCAAAACCCAAAGACATTTATGTATATGCTTAGTCACTTAGTCGAGTCCTACTCTTTGCAACCTCATGGACTGTAGCCTGCTAATCTCCTCTGTCCATGGAATTCTCTAGGCAAGAATACTGGATCAGGTTGTCATTTCCTACTCCAGGGGATCTTCCTGACCCAGGAATCAAACCTGTGTCATTTATTTGTTTATAGAGCAATAATTCCAGATGTTCAATCTGGATTTAGAAAATGCAGAGGAATCAGAGATCAAATTGCCAACATCTCCTGGATCATCAAAAAAGCAAGAGAGTTCCAGAAAAACATCTATTTCTACTTTATTGACTATGCCAAAGCCTCTGACTGTGTAGATCACAACAAACTATGGAAAATTCTTAAAGAGATGGGAATACCAGACCACCTGACCTGGCTCCTAAGAAATTTGTATGCAGGTCAAGAAGCAACAGTTAGAACTGAACATGGAACAACAGACTGGTTCCAAAAAGGGAAAGGCGTACGTCAAGGCTGCATATTGTCACCCTGCTTATTTAACTTATATGCAGAGTACCTCATGAGAAAGGCTGGGATGGATGAAGCACAAGCTGGAATTAAGATTGTCAGAAGAAATATCAATAACCTCAGATATGCAGATGACACCACCCTTATGGCAGAAAGAGAAGAAAAACTAAAGAGCCTCTTGATGAATGTAAAAGAGGAGACTGAAAATGTTGGTTTAAAACTCAACATTCAGAAAACGAAGATCATGGCATCCAGTCCCGTCAGTTCATGGCAAATAGATGGGGAAACAATGGAAACAGTGAGAGACTTTATTTTGGGGGGCTCCAAAATCACTGCAGATGGTGACTGCAGCTGTGAAATTAAAAGATGCTTGCTCCTTGCAAGAAAAGCTATGTCCAACCTAGACTGCATTTTAAAAAGCAAAGACATTACTTTGCCCACAGAAGTCTGTCTAGTCAGGGCTATGGTTTTTCCAGTAGTCATGTGCAGATGTGAGAGTTGGAGATAGATATAGATATAGATATACATATACATATACATATAAAGAAAGGTGAGCACCGAAGAATTGATGCTTTTGAACTGTAGCGTTGGAGAAGACACTTGAGAGTCCCTCGGACTGCAAGGAGATCAAACCAGTCAGTCCTAAAGGAAATCAGTCCTGAATATTCATTGGAAGGACTGATGCTGAAGCTGAAACTTCAATATTTTGGCCACCTGATGCAAAAAAACCAACTCATTTTAAAAGACCCTGATGCTGGGAAAGACTGTGGACAGGAGGAGAACGGGACAACAGAGGATGAGATGGTTGGATGACATCACCAACATGATGGGCATGAGTTTGAGCAAGCTGTGGGAGTTGGTGATGGACAGGGAGACCTGGTGTGCTGCAGTCCATGGGGTCACAAAGAATCGGACACAACTGAGAGACTGAACTGAACTGAGAGCAACAATAATGTAAATTGTAACAACTCCCTCAAACTTTGGGAGACAACTTCAAATTTGTTTGTTTATGCTGTGTTTGGTGCCTCAATACCTCCATCGTATCTACATTAATCATACACCTCATTCCTCCATCACAGCCTGAGGGCTCCACACACAGAACTGAGCTAGGTTCATCTTCAAGCACACAGGAGGTCTAAATGAACCTTTCCTGAATGAATTGCCATGGAAGACCCAATCATGGAAAGAAAGTCCAAGCAAAGTGACAAATGGGAATTTTTTCCTCATCTTTTCAAACACCGTGCAGTCTAGGAGGCCTTCATGTAATAAACAGGCTGCTTATATGATACAATTGAGGAGCCTTTCAAAAGTCTAAGCTCTGACATCTATTGCAGTATTGCTTACAAAAGAAAACCAATAAAAGAATACCTTCTCAATCACTATCAGTGAAGAATTGAGTGGTTTTGTCCATTTAAGTGGACTAAGTGTTGAAAATATGAGCTCGTGTCTGCAGACATCAGTAGTGTCCCACATGCTCTTTTAAGGGCAATAAAGAACTCTGCATATACAATACGCGGAATTAACTAGTTGCTCATGTACATTTGTATTTCTGGAAGGATCTACCGAGTTAGCTAACATGGAGGAGCTGTCTTTTGGGGTTGGGCAATGGGTTAATGTATATCACCTCATGTAACCCTTATAAGCAATTCAGAGAGACAAGTAGTTATACTGAGTCCCAGTTCTTCACTTGAAGAAATGGAGACCCAGAGAAGTTGAGTCACTTGCTCAGAGTCACACAGGTTGGAAGTGGTAGAATTGGGACATGAACCCAAGTAGAAAGAAGTCAGAACAGAACTGCTGTGGTCCAATACTACTTCCCAACCACGCTTGAAACAGTGGTTCCCTGGGGGTGAGATCACTGAAGAGCTTTTACTTTCCATTGTGTAGACTTCCATTTTGTTTAGTTTTAGCAAGCATTGTCTTCATCATAACAAAAAAATTGAATTTTGAAAAATTAAAAAGCAGATTCAAAACATCCTGTGTGTGTGTGTGTTAGTCACTCAGTCGTGTCTGACTCTTTGCGACCCCATGGACTGTAGCTCGCCAGGCTCCGCTGTCCGTGGGATTCTCCAGGCAAGAATACTGGAGTGGGTTGCCATTGCCTTCTCCAGCAAAACACCCTAGGGGTTATTATAAACCACGATAAGCTAAGGCAGTGTGGAAAAAAAGGAAAATATTTACAATATCAATGACCAGATAAGTGAGAAAAAGAAGGGAATGATGCTGAAGCTGAAACGCCAGTACTTTGGCCACCTCGTGCGAAGAGTTGACTCATTGGAAAAGACTCTGATGCTGGGAGGGATTGGGGGCAGGAGGAGAAGGGGACGACAGAGGATGAGATGGCTGGATGGCATCACTGACTCAATGGACGTCTGAGTGAACTCTGGGAGTTGATGATGGACAGGGAGGCCTGGCGTGCTGCGATTCATGGGGTCGCAAAGAGTCGGACATGATTGAGCGACTGGACTGAACTGAACTGAAGACGAAGGAGGAGGAGGAGATGGTGCAAGAATAAAAAGAACCAGCAGGAGAAGGAGGCGGGGGAGAAGAAAGAGAAGAGTGAAACACCTGTGCTTTCTCTATGGCTATAGGACTCCAGGGAAGCCGAAGGTCCCTAAATAACAAGAACAGCAACATGGACAGCGCTAGTTTGCACAACCAAACCACAACCAGCATTTTCATAGTATTTATTTCTGCTATGCTATGCTAAGTCACTTCAGTCGTGTCCAACTCTGTGCGACCCCATAGACGGCAGCCAACCAGGCTCCCCTGTCCCTGGGATTCTCCAGGCAAGAACACTGGAGTGGGTTGCCATTTCCTTCTCTGATGCATGAAAGTAAAAAGTGAAAGTGAGGTCACTCAGTCATGTCCGAGCCTCAGAGACCCCATGGACTGCAGCCTACCAGGGTCCTCTGTCCATGGGATTTTCCAGGCAAGAGTACTGGAGTGGGGTGCCATTGCCTTTATTTCTAAGCCCCACCAAATCTCTTCTCCTTCCTTCCCTCTTCCCATGTGCCTTTCACCACCCTATACGGCATGCCCCTGTATGTGGCCTGGTCTGTGACACTAAGTTAAAATCAAGGCATAAATTAGACTTTTTTGTGCAGACTCATTTGTGCAGTTCTCCTATACAAGACCATCATGCAATAACTGGTTTCTATTCTTTTTAATTGAATTAGGCAACCTCCTGTGTAACAAAGAATCGACTTGCCCTATAGCTTTGCCCAAGAGAAAGAAGGAAAAGAAGCAGCGCTAAGGTCAGGCCAGGCAGAGATAATGGAAGCCAAGGTCCCTGTGACCTCAAAGGAGCCCTTCAGTGCGTACGCTGTTTGACCTGGTGGTTACACTACCACCCCCACAGCTCTCAGCACCCCAGTGAGGCTTAAGGTCAAGTGTAGGGTGGGGCTCTGCCCTGGCTCTGAGATAGGTCTAGCCCCTTGGGTGAGATGGATCAGTGAAGCCAGTTTAGTTATCCTGCCAGCGGCACAAGACTTCACTTCTCCGAGTCTTCATGAATAAAATGGGTCTAATTGCCCTCCTTTCCAGGGCTGTCATGAATATTAAATTCGATAATATGTATAATGCTACTTTCAAGTGATAAGTACTGCATATTTTTGATGTTGCCTTTCTCCTGTTTCTTTCTAACTCTTATTCCCACAGCCTTGCCAGTGCTGTGTTTCCCTCACGGACAGAGCTTTCCACTTTTCTTTAAGAAAAAATACCCGCTCTCTCCTTTAATATCTGATTTGGAGCTCAGATTTGTAAAGCTTTCTTTTGTCTAATGCCAAGCAGCACTGACCTAGATTCAACAGTGTGGTCTCCCCAAGGTTCAGTTTCCCCCCATGGAAAGTGAGATGATTGGAGAGGATAACTTGAGTCTTGTTTTAATACTGCCTCCCTAATTCTATGCATTTTCATTTCAGTTGCTCTCCCCACCCCCCGACTTTTGTGCATTTCTCCCCTTTTCTGCGCCACACTCTGCCAGTGAATAGAACTCACACCATAAATCAGATTCAGGTGTTTACTTGCATTGCTCACAAATAGAGGACTTAATTGTGCAAGAATAGGTTCCCATTTTTTCTGATTGAATTAGTCAGTTCTGTGTCTTTCTCTTCACTCCCTCTGGCTTTTCCTCTATTTTTAGGTAGACAGTCTGAAAAGTCTTAATATATCAATGACATTTATAACACATGTTAATATCTAAAGCGTCAGTGCTCTATTTGTAGAAATGACTGCTGATGTGATGGGATGCTTTTATTATATCATGACTTCCATTATAAATAGGAGAAAGCTATGCACTCTTTTTTTTTTTTCCCAAAAATTAGATAAAAATAATAAACTGTCCCCTGCCCCCGCTATGTCAACCATCCGCTTCAAGTACTAGGTTTTACTTTTTGGGTGCACTTTTTATAAATTGCTCTTTACAACTTCAGGGTGAATATCTGTCTCCTGGAATAGATGACAGAGAGTTCTGGGAGAATGCATTAGGGAGGTAAGTGCAGACACCTGGGGATCCATTTTATAATCTTCGTAGCTTCTCAAGCCCTCTAATGGGGCCCAGCACCTCAGAACTCTGGGGGTGGCCAATGCTCTGCTCTTTATATAAAATGCAGAAGCCCCATCTCTGCACCACAGTGATCTTGCCCATCATTAAAAAGCATCTTACAATTATATGAGTTGGGAGTTAAGAGCATCTGTTTTGGGAGCACACAGACTGGCACTGGAGTTCCTGCTCTGTTCCTTAGCAGCGTGTCATTTGGGTAAGCCACTCTGCCCCTCTGAGCCTCATTTCCACCTATAAAATGTAGAAAATCAATGCTGCTGCTGGAAAGAGATAGTCTGAGGATACAATGAGATGGCATATGAAATATATTGACTACATCTTAAAGATTCAAGAGTAGTAGCAGTTGTTAATGTTGGTTGTATTTATTTGCATTACTCCTGCTGCTACTTTTACTACTATATGAAAGATTTCTTTCTTACTCTGCACCTCCACACAGACCATCTGCTTATCTGACCTTCCACCAAAATTTAGCTAAATGTCATTCACCACTTCCTGACTGCCCAGCTTTATTATGTCCCCTCGCAGACCAGACCCAGACATGCACACATATAACCTATACTCTAACCACACAGAGTTTTTTAAACTAGTATTTTATTTACTTATCTGGCTGTGCTGGGCACAGCATGTGCGGTCTTTCATCGTGGCTTGCAGGCTCCAGGGCACGCAGGCTCAGTAGTTGCGGCACAGGGACTTCGTTGCTCTGCCACATGTGGGATCTTAGTTCCCTGAACAGGGATAGAACCCACATCCCCTACGTCGGAGGCAGAGTCTTAGGTCAGCAGGGAAGTCCCTAACCATACAGGATTTTACCTTCATTTTCCAGTATGCCAGGATTTTACAAGACTCCATGGTCTTGCTCTGCCCTCTGCCTACCTGTCTTCCTTTCCACCTCAGCTCACTCTCCAGACTCAGCTTAGATTTCGTCTCCTAGAAAGCCCTTGTTCATCTGATCTGAGGTTAACCTATCTCTATGATCCCTGTGCAGTGCTGGAGTGACTGTGAGGAGATACCCCATGTCCAAGGGCAGAGAAGCCCCAGCAAGACGGTAGGAAGGGCAAAATTGTGTTTAGAATCAAACCGCATACCCGCCAGAGATGCTCAGAAGGCTCAAACAAACCTTGTGTGCACCAGGACCCAGAGACCCACAGAGACTGCGACAGAACTGTGTCTGAGCGTCTCTTGCGGAGGCGTGGGTCAGCAGTGGACTGTTGCAGGGACAGGGGTTCTGGGCGCAGCAGACTTGGGCATGGCATAAGCCCTCTTGGAGGAGACCACCATTAACCCACCATAGAGCCACCAGAACTTACACAGGACTGGGAAATAGACCCCTGGAGGGCACAAACAGAATTTCATGCACACCAGGCCCCAGAGCAAAGGAACAGTGACCACACAAGAGACAGACCTAGACTTGCCCGTGAGTGTCCAGGAGTCTCCAGCGGACCTGTGGGTGGGCAGTGACTTGATGCACGGCAGGGGCACTGACTCTAACAGTCCATCATGGGACCTTTTGAAAGAGGTCAGAATTATCTTCTCTACCTGCACAATAGTTTGGCCCCAGGCAAATAACAGGCAGGGAGCATGGCCCCACCCTTCAACAGAAAATGGGATTAAGGATTTACTGAGCATAGCCCCACTCATCAGAACAACACCCAATTTCCCCCTAACTCAGTCTCTCTCATCAAGAACCGTCAATAAGCTTCTTATCCTTCTCCATCAGATGGCAGACAGACTGAAAACCACAAGCACAGAAAATTAAACAAACTGATCATGTGGACCACAACCTGGTGTAACTCAGTGAAACTATGAGCCATGCCATGTGGGGCTGCCCAAGATGGACGGGTCATGGTGCAGAGGTCTGACAAAACGTGGTCCACTGGAGAAGGGAATAGCAAACCACATCAGTATTCTTGCCTTCAGAGGCCCATGAACGGTATGAAAAGGCAAAATGATACGACACTGAAAGATGAACTCCCCAGGTCAGTAGGTGCCTAATATGCTACTGGAGATCACTGGAGAAATAACTCAGAAAGAATGAAAAGATGGAGACAGAGCACAAACAACACCCAGCTGTGGATGTGACTGATGATGGAAGTAAAGTCTGATGCTCTAAAGAGCAATACTACATAGGAACCTGGAATTTTAGGTCCATGAATCAAGGCAAATTGGAAGTGGTCAAACAGAATATGGTAAGAGTGAACATCGACATTTTGGGAATCAGTGAATTATAGTGGACTGGAATGAGTGAATTTAACTCAGAGGATCATTACATCTACTACTATGAGCAAGAATCCCTTAGAAGAAATGGAGTAACCATCATAATCAACAAAAGAATTCAAAATTCAGTATTTGGATGCAGTCTCAAAGACAACAGAATGATCTCTGTTCATTTCCAAGGCAAACCATTCAATATCACAGTGATCCAAGTCTATGCCCTGGCCAGTAATGCTGAAGAAGCTGAAGTTGAACAGTTCTATGAAGACCTACAAGACCTTCTGGAACTAACATCCAAAAAAGATGTTCTTTTCATTATAGAGGACTGGAATGCAAAAGTAGGAAGTCATCAAATACCTGGAGTAACAGGAAAATTTGGCCTTGGAGTACAAAATGAAGCAGAGCAAAGGCTAATAGGCTGTTGACAAAAGAACACACTGGTCATAGCAAACACCCTCTTCCAACAACACAAGCAAAGACTCTACACA
Organism: Redunca redunca; assembly: GCA_006410935.1. Taxonomy (NCBI): domain Eukaryota; kingdom Metazoa; phylum Chordata; class Mammalia; order Artiodactyla; family Bovidae; genus Redunca; species Redunca redunca. Next base: position 210,032 of record SJYQ01001715.1, read on the forward strand.
TGGACATCACCAGATGGTCAACACCGAAATCAAATTGGTTATTTTCTTTGCAGCCAAAGAGGGAGAAGCTCTATACAGTCAGCACAACAAGAATGGGAGCTGACTGTGGCTCAGATCATGAACTCCTTATTGCCAAACTCAGACTTAAATTGAAGAAAATAGGGAAAACCACTACACCATTCAGGTATGACCTAAATCAAATCCCTTACCATTATACAGTGGAAGTGAGAAATAGACTCAAGGGATTAGATATGACAGACAGAGTGCCTGAAGAACAATGGATAGAGGTCTGTGACCTTGTATAGGAGGAAGGGATAGATACCTTCCCCAAGAAAAATAAATGCAAAAAGACAAAATGGTTGTCTGAGGAAGCCTTATAAATAGCTGTGAAAAGAAGAGAAGCCAAAGGCAAAGGAGAAAAGGAAAGATAGACCCATTTGAATGCAGAGTTCCAAAGAATAACAAGGAGAGATAAGAAAGCATTCCTCAGTCATAAGTGCAAAGAAATAGAGGGAAATAATAGAATGGGAAAGACTAGAGATCTCTTCAAGAAAATTAGAGATACCAAGGGAACATTTCATGCAAAGATGGGCTCAATGAAGGACAGAAATGGTATGGACCTAACAGAAGCAGAAGATATTAAGAAGAGGTGGCAGGAATACACAGAAGAACTATACAAAAAAGATTTTCATGACCAAGATAATCAAAATGGTATGATCACTCACCTAGAGCCAGACATCCTGGAATGCAAAGTTGAGTGGGCCTTAAGAAGCATCACCATGAACAAAGCTAGTGGAGGTGATGGAATTCCAGTTGAGCTATTTCGAATCCTACAAGATGATTCTGTGAAAGTGCTGCACTCTACATGCCAGCAAATTTGGAAAACTCAGCAGTGGCCACAGGACCGGAAAAGGTCAGTTTTCATTCCAATCCCTAAGAAAGGCAATGCCAAAGAATGCTCAAACTACCGCACAGTTGCACTCGTCTCACAAGCTAGTAAAGTAATGCTCAAAATTCTTCAAGCAGGCTTCAGCCATATGTGAACTGTGAACTTCTAGATGTTCAAGCTGGTTTTAGAAAAGGCAGAGGAACCAGAAATCAAATTGCGAGTATCCACTGGATCATCAAAAAAGCAAGAGAGTTCCAGAAAAACATCTGCTTTATTGACTATGCCAAAGCCTTTGACTGTGTGGATCACAACAAACTGTGGAAAACTCTTACAGAGATGGGAATACCACCTGACCTGCCTCTTGAGAAATCTGAATGCAGGTCAAGAAGCAACAGTTAGAACTGGACATGGAACAACAGACTGGTTCCAAATCGGAAAGGAGTATATCAAGGCTGTATATTGTCACCCTGCTATTTAACTTATATACAGAATACATCATGAGAAATGCTGGATTGGATGAAGCACAAGCTGGAGTCAAGATTGTAGGGAGAAATATCAATAATCTCAGATATGCAGATGACACCACCTTATGGAAGAAAGTGAAGAAGAACTAAAGAGCCTCTTGATGAAAGTGAAAGAGGAGAGTGAAAAAGTCGGTTTAAATCTCAGTATTCAGAAAACTAAGATCATAGCATCCGGTCCCATACCTTCACAGCAAATTCATGGGGAAACTGTGGGAACAGTGAGAGACTTTATTCTGGGGGGCTCCAAAATCACTACAGGTGGTGACTGCAGCCATGAAATTAAAAGATGCTTACTCCTTGCAAGGAAAGTTATGACCAACCTAGACAGCATATTAAAAAGTAGAGACATTACTTTGCCAACAGAGATCCATCCAGTCAAAGCTCTAGTTTTTCCAGTAGTCATGCATGGATGTGAGATTTGGATATAAAGGAATCTGAGTGTAGAAGAATTGATGCTTTTGAAGTGTGGTGTTGGAGAAGAATTTTGAGAGTCCCTTGGACAGCAAGGAGATCAAACCAGTCCCTCCTAAAGAAATCAGTCCTGTATATTCATTGGAAGGACTGATGCTGAAGCTGAGACTCCAGTGCTTTGGCCACCTGATGGGAAGAACTGACTCCTTGGAAAGACCTTGATGCTGGGAAAGATTGAAGGTGGAAGGAGAAGGGGACAACAGAGGACAAGATGGTTGGATGGCATGAATAGTTCAATGGACATGAGTTTGAGTAAGTTCTGGGAGTTGGTGATGGACAAGGAGGCCTGATGAAATGCAGTCCCTGGTGTCATAGAGTCAGACAAGACTGAGTGACTGAACTGAGCTGAGTGACCCCATTAAGCTCCTGTCTTGGCTCTGGCCTGGCTCTTGCCAGCATGATCAGTTTAGTTAACTGAGTTTATTTCTCAGACTATGACTTCATGGTGGGTAGACATTCTGACTCATGTGTCTTTGTATCCCCAAGTCCTAGCACATATCACAGTGACTATGCCATTATCAGCTGACTTCTGGCCATTTTTGATCCCTCCTGGTGTAGATTGTCAATCCTTCCAGTTTGTGGAGATCAGATTGGTTTTTGCTGGCCTGCATTATCTCTTGGTTCAGTTCAGTTCAGTCACTCAATCGTGTCCAACTTTTGCGACCCCATGGACTGCAGCATGCCAGGCTTCCCTGTCCATTACCAACTCCCGGAGTTTACTCAAACTCATGTCCATTAAATTGCTGATGCCATCCAACCATCTCGTCCTCTGTTGTCCTCTCCTCCTCCAGCCCTCAATCTTTCCCAGCATCGGGGTCTTTTCAAAGGAGTCAGTTCTTCGCATCAAGTGGCCAAAGAATTGGAGTTTCAGCTTCAGTATCAGTCGTTCCAATTAATATACAGCACTGNCTTTCTTATCTCTCCTTGTTATTCTTTGGAACTCTGCATTCAAATGGGTCTATCTTTCCTTTTCTCCTTTGCCTTTGGCTTCTCTTCTTTTCACAGCTATTTATAAGGCTTCCTCAGACAACCATTTTGTCTTTTTGCATTTATTTTTCTTGGGGAAGGTATCTATCCCTTCCTCCTATACAAGGTCACAGACCTCTATCCATTGTTCTTCAGGCACTCTGTCTGTCATATCTAATCCCTTGAGTCTATTTCTCACTTCCACTGTATAATGGTAAGGGATTTGATTTAGGTCATACCTGAATGGTGTAGTGGTTTTCCCTATTTTCTTCAATTTAAGTCTGAGTTTGGCAATAAGGAGTTCATGATCTGAGCCACAGTCAGCTCCCATTCTTGTTGTGCTGACTGTATAGAGCTTCTCCCTCTTTGGCTGCAAAGAAAATAACCAATCTGATTTCGGTGTCGACCATCTGGCGATGTCCATGTGTAGAGTCTTTGCTTGTGTTGTTGGAAGAGGGTGTTTGCTATGACCAGTGTGTTCTCTTGGCAAAAGTCTATTAGCCTTTGCCCTGCTACATTCTGTACTCCAAGGCCAAATTTTCCTGTTACTCCAGGTATTTGATGACTTCCTACTTTTGCATTCCAGTCCCCTATAATGAAAAGAGCATCTTTTTTTGGATGTTAGTTCCAGAAGGTCTTGTAGGTCTTCATAAAACTTCAGCTTCAGCTTCTTCTGCATTACTGGCCAGGGCATAGATTTGGATCACTGTGATATTGAATGGTTTGCCTTGGAAATGAACAGAGATCATTCTGTTGTCTTTGAGCCTGCATTCAAGTGCTGTCTTTTGGACTCTTGTTTGACTGTGATGGTTACTGCATTTCTTCTCAGGGATTCTTGCTCACAGCAGTAGATGTAACGATCATCTGAGTTAAATTCACCCATTGCAGTCCATTGTAGTTCCCTGATTCCTAAAACGTTGATGTTCACACTTGGCATCTCCTGTTTAACCACTTCCACTTTGCCTTGGTTCATGGGCCTAACGTTCCAGGTTCCCTGCAATATTGCTCTTTAGAGCATTGGACTTTACTTCCATCATCAGTCACATCTACAGCTGCTGGCTCTGGCTCTGTCTCTTCTTTCTGGAATTATTTCTCCAGTGACCTCCAGTAGCATATTAGGCACCTACCGACCTGCAGAGTTCATCTTTCAGTGTCCTATCTTTTTGCCTTTTCATACTGTTCATGGGGTTCTCAAGGCAAGTATACTGAAGTGGCTTGCCATTCCCTTCTCCAGTGAACCACGTTTTCTCAGAATTCTCCACCACGACCTGTCCATCATGGGTGCTCCTATATGACATGGCTCATAGTTGTATTGAGTTATACCAGGCTGTGGTCCATATGGTCAGATGGGTTAGTTCTCTCTGATTGTGGCTTTCATTCATTTCATTCCGTTATCTCTAGCACAGCTTTATTTATTCAGTAAACATTCTTGAGTGTTTACACCTACTTGGACCTAACATAGATGATGAGGGTTGGTGATACATAGTTTAGAAGGCACAATACTTCAGCCCTTTTCTCCATGCCAGTCATGTGGTGTAACTTTCCAGCTCTCATCCCCTTCCCGACAATGGGGAAGGTGAAAGGACAGGATCATATATAACCATTTTCTCTATGTGGCATGCATTGTCTCCGCTCACATTCTAATGACTAGAATTTAATCTCTTGCTCATTACAGACTGTAGGGTGAGCTATGATATGTACTACAGTGGTCACATGCTGTGCAAAATACAGAATTTTTCTAATTAAACAGGGGATACAGTATTGGTGAACAATGAGTAATCTCTGCTTTAGGAACTCTACCTGACGGCCAACATTGTGAAAGACAGACTTGGCCCCTGCCCTCCTGAATTCTTATGGTCTAGCTGGAAGGTAGACCATGGTCAATTAATGTTGCTATGTGCAGGGGTCAAAGAGGAAGCAAGGTCAATAACAAGTTGTGAAGAATAGGTGAGGTGAGCCAAGTGAAAACTGTGGGGAAGGGGAGTGAAAAATCCTAACAAATGGAGCTGCACAGATGCCTGGAAAGAATAAAAAATACAGTATGCTTCAGGAACCTGAAGATGTTCAGCATGAAGGAGTGAGGATGGAAGGGAATGTGTGGCTGGAAGTGCAAATGGGCAGCAGGAATCAGGAGCTTGAACCAAATCAAAAGATTTGAGTTTAAACCCGTGATTGATTGCCAATGTCATAATGTTTTAAACAAGGAAACAAGAGAAATCACAGGGACCCACACAAAATTGAGAAAAGAAGACTTGGGTGATCCATCAATTTGCTATAGTCAAGGAGCATGTTTTAAAAATGTATAGTTTGCCTGGTGGAGGGGGCTGGAGAGACAAGAGAACTGGAATAGGGAGGGGAGGAATAACACTTGCAGGAATTAGGATGGTCTAAGTTTAGCTTCTCAAAGGTGATTTGCCAGAGGCCCGAATCCAGTGCACCGAAGCCCTGGGGCACCCAGCAGCACCTCACAGGCTGTGCTGCTTTCCAACAGGACTGCCTTGGAAAATGCAAGAAAGGAGGGGAAAGGGAGGGAAAAAGCTCGCTGAACTCCCTTACTTTTCAGCTGCCCTCAGCCATTTGAAAAGTGAACTAATAGAGGGTTAGGGACGAGGGAGACAGATCTGTGCTTGCATCCTGCCAAGCAGAGGAAGGAGCAGTAACGTGACAGAGGTATTATTAGGCTGCCTCTCTGGCATCCTTGGAGTAATCCCCCGAGGGTTTAGACTGAAGTGGAGCAGTCGCAGCGCAGCTAACCCATCCTCCACGTGGAGTGGGCGATGGCAGCACTTTACCTCCAGACGCAAGGGCAGCATCTCTTACAGTCGCGAGGATTCTTGCTTGTTAACATCTTCTGCTGGGTGTGGGAGACTCTGTTCATGGCTCCACAGATCTCCCAAAGAATGCACACATCCCTCCCATTCTCTGTCTTTTTGCTACTGCTTAAGAAAGAAAAAAATCACTTAGACATGTGTACGCATGTGTGTGTGAGTGTGTGTATGCATGCCAACCCTTCCTTAACAAAACCTAGTCTTTTTTCCCTCCGTTTTCTCTTCCTGCGGCCCTAGAGGGCTAAAGAAAGCCTCTCTTCCATCTTTGAGAAGACCTGTCAAGCAGCAACATTTCGATCCCTTTAAGCAGTTTAAAAGTAATTTGCTTTCCCAGGGCTTCCTGCTCAGAATTTGGCTTGGAGCGAAAACTACTCTGGATTGGAAGTCTTGAATCCTGAGAGTCTAAGAACCACCAGGAGTGACCGTTAGGGATCATGGTACAAACTGAAGGAATGGTAGGGGTTGAAGCACATACCTTCCACCCAGCAATTCCACTTCTGATCATTTCTCCTGAGGAAATTATCACAAATGTGTGTGCACAAATACGTGCAGAGAAGGCCAGTAGTGACATCATATTTAAATATTTTGGAAAAGAGAAGAAACAACTTCCCCCCAAAGAATTGGAGAAATCCAATTGTCACCCTAGGGAACAGATTATATTAATTACAAGGCATCTTATCTCTGCAACAGAAACACGAACTCAAAGAAAAAGAAAGACTAAATTGATAAACAACAAAAATGTCAGGTCAAGGATGTGGTATTTGCCAAATAAATAGTTTTTAAAGGTCTAGTAAAATGCCATAAAGTATATTAATTTGACAGATCTGTATTGAACCCCTACTCTGTGCCAATGCTGGCAATACATTGCTTAATAAATATAGGCCTGGACCTTGCCTTCAGGGAGATTATGGTCTGGCTTAGGTAAGAGATGTTGGGTTTAAATAACAGTATTAAACATGGTTTTATATATTCTTTCTTCTTTTTTTCTGGTAATTGAGAAATATTTTTGCTTCTGTAATTTAAAAGGTTTGCAAATAAGTGACCTTGTATTTGGAAAACACTTTCAGTCACTATGTCTCTGCTCCTCACAGCTGTCGATGCAGGAGAGATGGGGGCAGGGAGGCAGGAAGGATATGTGTCATTGGGCAAGAATCTGCTGTGGAACAGATGTTGTCCTATTTCACCCTATTCAGTCCCCAGGACACCTCAGGGAGCCATGAGCTCATCCTTAACGCTGTTTTGCAATTAAGGAAACCCTCAGATCAAGAGGCTCATGTTCAGGGCTGTATTAGAATTGACCCAAGTTTCCCAGTTCACCTTCCTTCAACTGCATGAAATTGAGCAGAAGTGGGACATGACTTAGTGACTGAACAACAACAGGGGCTTCAGCCGGATTTCATAGCACTCCCTGAAATCCTAACACAGAGCCAGCCCCTTGATTCGTTTCCCTTTGTAATTCTCTACCTCCTACGGGTAGCTTCACCTCCTCTGAGCCAGTTTTTACATCTGTAAAATGAAAAGGGTAATAATTTCCTCCAAAGGGTTCATGTAGCAGAAATTAGTTAATACAGTGAAACTCTCCAAATAAGTTCTTGGTCAATGCTATCTGTCACCATTGCCATGATCATCATTAGTATGATTGCACTGTTTCTTCTGTCCCAGTCTTGCATAGACAAAGCCACCAGGCCTCATAGGCTCTTCCATTTTCTCAGTGTCTCCAGCTTCTAATCAGGCACCGAGTCCTATGGATACTTGCCTTCATCATATCTCCCATCATGATAGTCTTTCTTTGATAACTCAGGGCAAAAAATAAGAGTAGGGATTGATATGGCAGCTCTCAGGGCTTAAGCAGAAGAATCAGTGGCTAGGAGTCCCAGGAAGACAAGAGGAGCCTCAGAGGCAAAGATTCCAAAAGGGAAGTCTGATTAACAGGCAAGATAAATGATTGCTTCAGCGACATAAAGATGTCCCACTTCCCTGGATTTAACAGCCTGAACAAGAAGAGAGGATTCTTTATCTGCAGAGGTCTTTTCAGAATCTAAGCCCAGTCTGTTCTGCTAGCTTATCCAGATCAGCAGAGAGCAATCGAGCTACTTAGGGCTGAGCCTCTCGATAAAGGAGAACATACTTTAAGAGTTGGTAAAACAATTACAACATTAAAAATTATTTAAAAACCAGCTACGTGATTTTGGAGTGTGTGACTTCAACTCTCTGAGCCTTGTTTTCCTCCCTGGTAGTTAAAAATCATAACATTTATCTCATGGGACTTTTATGAAGATGAAATATATGTAATCGATCTGGCACAGCACATAGAAGAGAATCAATAAATGGTAGCTATTATTGTTACTATCATGGGTGATAAAATGAGGAAGACAGCTGTTTTTCTAGTAAGGAAGCAAGAAGCAAATGGACATTTAGTGATATCTAACGAATTAAGTGTGAGTGTATATATGTGTAGATACATATATAATTGATGCTGATTGTTAATAATTAACGGTTGTTAAAAGTCAGTGATTGTTAGTTGGTAATGGTTGCTAACAGTGTGTTAGCTCTGGCAGTAGTTATCTTGTATTAAGATGATAAAATGAAATACTGGTAAAAACTCTGGACTCACAGCTCAAAGGGGCTTGCTTGTTGTTGAACACGTTGATGGGCTAGTAGGCTAATGTGCTCCGATACCTTATACAGGCCACAGAAGCTCTGCTCAGGGCTCTTCAGGCCTCATGCCATGTGCCTTTTCAGTTGGATGTTCCTGAGTTATGTTGCTTATTAAAAAAAACTATAATCAAATGTATAGACCTTTGCTAAGTTCTGGGAGTCATGCTATTGAATTATTGAACTTGCAGAGATCATAAGAATCAGTAGCTGGAATTAGTAACCGGTCAGTCGGAGGTATGAGAGACCTGGGGTCCCCATGAACGCATGGCTGGCATCCATGAGGAAGGCAGTCTTGTGAATCCTTATGGGGGTTTGTGACAACTCTTGGGGGCTAGTGCCAAAATTAAATTATAGTCACCAGTTAGTGTTAGAACAGTTGGGGGTTAAAACAGAGCAGTTGAGGGACAATCTACCACTTAGCAAGCTAAAGAAAAATTGCATGATCATAACAACCGATGTATAAAATAAAATTCACAAAATTCAACATTCATGATAAAAAAAAAAAAAACTCTCAGAAAATAGGAATAGAGAACTTTTGCAGCTCTGTAAGGAGAGCTTTATTTAAAAACAAAGCAAAACCTCTATAGCCAACATTACACTTAATGGTGAACGACTGAGTGGTTTTGCCCTAAGGTTGGAACAAGGTAAGGATATTTCAAGACTCTTATTCAACATGGTGCTGGAACCTCTAGCCAGGACAGTAAGGTAAGAAAATGCAATCAAAGGCGTATGAATCAGAAAAGATCCAACAAAAATGTCCTTATTAGAAGACAATGTGGTTGTCTATATAGACAATCCCAAGGAACTTAAGGGGGGAAAAGAAGAGAAAAACCCTAGAATGAGAAGGAGTTCAACAAAGTGTCACAGAAAATAAGATAAATGTAAGAAAAGAGTACATTGTATTTATTTACACTGACAATGAACACAGTGAGCACCAAATGCAACAACATGGTAACCTTTTCAGGAAAGCCTGCTGGTCCGGCGATTAATAGTTAATACTATTAACACTTCCCTGGTGGTCCCAGTGCGGGGACCCAGGCTCAGTCCTTGGTCCAGGAAGATTTCACTTGCCGTGGGGCAGCTAAGACCATGTGCCACAACCACCGAAGGCCGTGTACTCTAGAGCCCCGGTCACAGCAAAAAGAAGCCATGGAAATGAGAAGCCCCTGAACTAGAGAAAACGTCAGATCTTCCAAGTTGCCGTAAAGGTTTAAGTCCATTTCTGTCAAAATCAATCCCACCAAGATTATTTTGTAGATATAGACAAGACTATCCTAAAATGCTGAAAAAGGAGACAAGTGGCAGAATGAATCTTTAGCTCCAGACTGATTACAGCAAACTGCAGCCATGAGGATGGTGTGGCATTGCCACAGAATTAGACACATGGAACAACGGAACAGCATAGGGCACCCAGAAACAGAATTACACAAATGCGCCTGGCTGCTTCTTGCCAAAGTTGTTGCTTTAAGCCAGTCACTTTGTGCGAATTTGTTAAGGCGGAAATTGAAAACTAATACGGGGTCTTCACTAGTGAAATATGAATGAATCCTGAGACAAACCGAGGGCTGCTCTCCTAAGATCTAAGGAAATATTTTAACTTTTACTAGCCTCAGTTTCTATGTTTGTAAAATAAAGATAACGATTTCCCCAAAATAATAAGGCTGTTTTGAGTATCAAATGAGGTCATTCATTTAAAGTAGATAACCAAATGCCTGGCGTTCGGTTAGTGTTAATATGTGTTAGCTATTATTATTGGCAGAACTATAGTTGGTTAGATCAAAGTCACAGAGGAAAGAGGACAGTAAAGAAAAGTACTAAAAATGAATAAACACAATAAATAAAAGTCCTAAAAGAATCTTTTTCTTTAATGAACCAGATTTGACTGCAGTAAAAATACACTCCGTTGGGTGACCCTTCTCCTGAATCACTTTTTATTGTTCTGAAAATATTGATCTCTTGAGGTAGATTCCCCCCAAAGTTTTTTAAAGTACTATAATTCTCCAACAAAACAAAACTCTCACTTTCTCTCACTGACTTGAAATACAAAGGCCATACTTAACATTTTAATTTTATTTTATTTCTGCATATTTTGGCAAATTGCTTGTGTAAGAAAGGGCTGGCCTTTTCACAAATTATCTTGGAGCTCACAAGCACATTTTTTTGAGCCTAGTCTTCTCTTCATATGTCTTAGGAAGGATAAGCATAAAAAGATCTCCTTTCTTTGAACCACTGGCTAGACCAACTGCCATCATCAACAGGGTGCAGGGTGGGGTTGAGAAAATGTTATTGTTTAGAGACCAGACTAAACCTCACAAACCCCCAAAGGAAGAAGCTAACAAAACCCAAAATTAACATTTTTAGCCTTCAGACTGTGCCTTTACTCTCAAAACCAAAGCTCAGCTCGTGAAGGACTGCTCTTCCTTTGTTCACGTGACCAACCACTGAGTATATGCTGAGCAGGGAGCAGGAGGGAGACGCGCTTAGTCGCCGGGAACGTGCCTCTTGCTTGCATGAGGATGATAGTTTCACCACGGTCTAGTGCCCAGTCACGCTCCAGAAATTCACCTAGATATTTCATACAGCCCTTCCCACTGCCCAGGTCCTAAGACGGTTTATGTTTGGCTGCTATGATAATGAAAAATTATTGCTTTTGTTCAGTCACTAAGTCATGTCCGACCCTTTGCAATCCCATAAACTGCAGCACGCCAGGCTTCCCTGTCCTTCGCTATCTCCCAGAGTTTGTTCAAACTCATGTCCATTGAGTCGATGATGCCATCCAGCCATCTCATCTTCTGTCGTCCCCTTCTCCTCCTGCCCTCAATCCTTCCCAGCACCAGGGTACTTTCCAATGAGTCAGCTCTTCGAATCAGGTGGCCAAAGTACTAGACCTTCAGCATCAGTCATTCCAGTGAATATTCAGGGTTGATTTCCTTTCTGACTGGTGCGATCGCCTTGTTGAGTGATAAAGTAGATGAATTCTTTCCTCTCGTTCAGATTTTTGGTCTGTGAGCCTTCCTTCGTAGTGTGATCTAATTTACCCCTGTCTTCTCTCAGGGTTATTTGCTGTCATATCAACCTGCTTGTTGTTGTTTTCCTTCTTCACAACCTTTACGGTGGTGTGAAATTATTTTGCCTATTTACTCCTATATTTGCCTATTGTCTGCCACTCCTATTTGTTTGTAAATTCCAGAACATAGGTGTCAGATGGCTATTCTCTTTGAAGCTTGGTGCCCAATTCTGCATGTGCTACAGCCGATGCTCCAAGAACGTTTGAATGGATGGATAAGGGCATCTTTAGCTCCACTCCTCCTGGTCTACGACTGCATTGTCCAACGTGGTGACCTCATATGGTTTTGAAGTACTGAAATATGTCCAGTCCAAAGTAAAAGACGCTATCACATACACAGTGGATTTCAATGACCTGGTCCCCTCAAAAAGTGCAATATTACATTAATAAATATTTACCTTGATTTTATGTTTAAATGGTAATATTTTTAATATATTGGGTTTAATAAAATATAGTATTAAATATTCTAAGACTTAACTTCACTCTTCCCCTCCTTTTTTTTCCTTTTTAAAATGCGGCTATTAGAAAATGTAGGATTTTATATGTAGCTCACCTTTGTGGCTCACGCTATGTCCCCATTGGACGTGCCAGTTTACAATGACAGCCATGAGACATCGGTTCCAAGAAACACACAGATGTGGGCAGGTTAATTAATATGAGGGCCCAAGCAGAAGCAGGAAACACTTGGAATAAACTCAGATGCCGTCTGGAGGCAGGTTGGAAAGTGCCCGTTCCCACTTAGAAGCAACGGAGCCAGTATTTCCAAGGAGGGGTCTGATAGAAGGTAGATGCCACGCCCACTCTGAGAATCCGGGAAAGCGGGGACTAGGATTAACGCTGCCACAGTCTCATGCTAGGCCCTCTCGGCAACCGCAGCCCTCCCCCTGATGTGTGACCCAAGTGCTACCAGGATGGTGGGCAGCGATTAATGGTGACAGTTTTACGAGCACAGCGGGGCACAGGGATACAGACGAGGAGCTCCCCGGGCGCGCAGGAGGGACTTTTAGAGACCATTAAATCAACGCTGTGGTATTTTATGTTTCACTCCAACAGTCCTGGCTTCAGATAGGCCATTCAGAGAGGCAGCTGGGTCTGCTCAAAGGAAACTTCTCTGAAATTACAGTGGCAGGCTGAAATACCAGGTCTGGTTCCGCTTCGCTTCAGGTGTGGGGCTTGGACATTTACTCTCCTGGGGAGCTTCGCCTTAGGAGGTCTGCCCAGTGGAGAGGAGCTGCTTTCTATCCCGGCCTCCTGACCCCTGTATTTTTCTCTGGAGACTTTGCTTCAGGTGTGTGCATGTAAAGAGAGTCAAGGACGTTAGTGCTGGCATGGCCCTAACATTTTTCTCTACCACTGATTTTTCGTGTTTTTAGTGGACATGGAATTCTCCACAGAGGGAACATCTAACAATGCCGATTTTGTGATTCTGTCCAAGATCTGGGGCTCAGCGATCTGCATCCCTGATCCCAAGTGATGCTGACGTTGATAGTTTGAGTAGCAAATCTGGGGCATTGCTTAGTAGGCCAGGTGAAGAAACTGAGGTCCCATGAGGGAAGAAACTTGGCCAGATGTCCAGTGAATCCTGAGTACTGGAGATGCAGCCCTGATCATGTCAATGGCTCACTGAGCCAAACCAGGGCCAGACTTTGGCAAAACTGACAGGCAAAATGTTTGGCAGAGCTGGGGGTTATTGTTGTCGTTCAGTTGCTAAGTCATGTCTGACTCTTTGCAAACCCATGAATGCCGGGATTCTCTGAACTTCATTGTCTCCTAGAGTTAGCTCAAACTCATGTCCACTGAGTCAGAGATGCTACCTAACCATCTCATCTTCTGCCTCCCCTTCTCCTCTTATCCTCTATCTTTCCCAGCATCAAGGTCTTTTCCAATGAATTGGCTCTTCCATTGTGTACCTTTCTCCACATTACATCCTGCTTTTCCCCTGTAGACCCAACTTGAAGCCTGCAAACGAAAGCATAACAGCTTTAACACCTCAGATGGAGAATCCACGTGTAAACTGGTTTGCCACCTGCACGCGCAGCTCTTCGTCACTGGCAATGGATCCTGTGTTCTTTCTCTCTCTATATATATATTGCTAATTATTATTTAACTAGAGAAGCTTCCCTGAGAGCTCAGTTGGTCAAGAATCTGCCTGCAATGCAGGAGACCCCGGTTTGATTCCTGGGTTGGAAAGATCCACTGGAGAAGGGATAGGCTACCCACTCCAGTATTCTTGGGCTTCCCCTGTGGCTCAGCTGGTAAAGAATCTGCATGCAATGCAGGAGACCTGGGTTCATTTCCTGGGTTGGGAAGATCCCCTGAAGAAGCGAAAGGTTACCCACTCCAGTATTCTGGCCTGGAGAATTTCAGTGCATGGGGTGGCAAAGAGTTGGACACAACTGAGCGACTTTCACTTTCACTTTTCAGAGAAACCCCCAAGAACATGGAAAATGCATAGTGGATTTTAATGTTCACATGCCGGTAACCATTATAGAATCCAAAAACAGGGTAAAATCAGGAATGATTCACATGAGCCCCATGTCTTTCCATTCCCGTGAGACTGGCAAGGTCCCCTCATGTCTCAATCTAGGTTCAAGAGGGCTGGATATGACCAGGAAAGAAAGTCTGTTTGGAGGTTGCCAGTCAATAACACCCAAAACCAAGCATGAGTTTCTGAAAGTAGATTGATAAACATCAGCTCCTTTGGGATAATATCTGATGACGGGTGGTCACCTCCCCTTGTCTCTAACCATGCTAGCCTCTGTATTGCTGGCCACCAAGTCACACAGTGGGCCTCCCAGTCAGCTCTCTCTTCCGCATGCCCCTGGCTGGTGGGTCTGAGGGTTGTGAGTATAACAAGTTGGCACTGTCTCTGAATCTAGGTTCTGATTTTCCTTTTAATTGCATTTACTATTATTCCTACCTTTGCTCCACCAGGGCTACATCTTAGGCATATTTTAATAAATAAGACAAAAGAGTGGCCTCCTTGAGCATTTGAGCATGTGTGTGTGTGTGTGTGTGTGCGCAACTGCATGTGTGCATTGCATATGTGTGAGTGTACACACATGTATGTGTGTCCCCCCTGAGTGCACTGACAGAAAAGACAGGCATGCATCAGTTCCTTAGTGCCACGCTGGAAGCTCATCTTCACTGTGTAAACCCACCTCTGCAAGTGACAAACACAATCATGCATTATTCAAGGCCGCAGCAGTCTCAGCATTCACCACCGAAGGGGCTCTTACAGAAAGGGAGCAGGACTTGCGCAGGTGAAGCAGGAGCCAGGGATAGTCCCAAACTCTCTCCACAATCGTATCTTTCATTTTTAGATCAAAGCGAGCCACCCCGTGCTAGAAGTAGAGCAGTGGCTCATGCACCTCAGCTTGGACGCCCCTTGCGATGAGAGCGCACCACCTCAGGGGAGTTCCCCTCTGCCATTTCCAGGTAACAGACTCTGCTGGTCCTAAGTGGTTCTCAAGAGCCTCAAGGAACTTGTGCATCCCTTCTTCCGCCTTGCGGTATTTTGGACCTTTCCTCGGGCCTCTGCAGGAGTTTTGTAAGATTAGTAAACAATATTCCTTTTCCTTTACAATCCTCAGAACTTATTGAGAAATAAGATTCTAGAAATACACCAACAAAAATCAAACATCCCAGGTCTGTTACCAGAAAAAGCTTATTTGGAGGATAAGTCAGGACAGCCATTATCAAGGGCTTCCTTTTACTTCAGCCTTGAATTAAATATGCCTACCCTTATCACAGGCAGTGCTGGACCAGGCCAGAGCCGACCCACTCACCCCACCATCTGGGCAGAGACCACCTCTGAAGGCACAGGACTGGAAAACATGGAGATGAGCAGGTCCTGGAGACAGGTGGCTCAGAAAGCCTGAGATATGCCCACCCAGAACCTGCTCGCAAACTCCCCGTCCTGTCAGCCAACAATCATCCTCTGGGGAAGAGGGAAACCAGAGAGAAACAGGAAGTCTCTCCTTTCGGGCTTTGGATTGGGAATTTCTTTCCCTGTGTGGATACTTGAGCTGGGGGTGGGGGGAGAGTCACCCCTGTTCCTCCCCAGCAATTGCTCTCTCTTGTTCCGCTGCTCTCATTAGCTCATCATCTTGGCTGACCTTCCCTGAAAGTCATTTGTGGTTTAAATTGCCCCTTTACTTGTGAGCCTGAGCATAGGTGAAACTAGGATGTCTAGGCGGGGAGGAGAAAACCGAGGTCCAGAGTGGTTAAGCGGCTCCTTCGAGATCGCACGCCCAGACATCAAAGCCCCGCCTCCTCCCCATCTGGGATGCTTTGCCACAGCACCCGTGGCTGCCACGCTGGCTCCGTGGATGAGGACCATTAGCAGGGCAGGCTATTGTTACAGTGTTATCTGTCAAATGAAATATGACTCTGAGATCCTGGCCGCCTGAGCCGGGTGAAGACTGGCAGCCCCGGGAGGACAGAGAGCATCTGACGCAGCACAGCCCCTTAATCCATCCTGCCTCCTTGCAGGGCACCGGGAGAGCAGTCAGGCGTCCCTATTGCCTTAGCGAATGAGCAGACACCAAGCTGAGAGCCGCCCACCAGAAAAGTGTTCTAAGGGAAGCGTTTGATCAAAGGGGAGGAAAACAAGAACAGAGGGATAAAGGTGAGACAAATGGTTAAGGGGACCAAAAAAAAAAAAAAAAAGGTTTCATTGTGCTAGAGCCTGAGAATGAGAAAAAAGGGAGAGGGAAGGAGCCTGCGTTAATGGAGCCCCACGCCCTGCACAGCCTTGGCGGGTGACATCCAGGAGAATCCTGCCGGATTGGCCTGGTTTCATAGCCAATCGGAAGTGTGGCACTAAACGTGATCTATTTTAAATGTATTGCAGTTGAATTATTTAATTCGAAATTTAGCTGGTGCTACAGGCACTGGAGCAGGAGCAAGAAGAATGAGCAAAATGATTTCATTGGAAAACGGTTTAATTTTTAATTATGAGATGGGGGCACTTTGAGGGAATGAGGTGACTGGTCCACAGAGCTCTGTCTCCTGGATCCCTATGGCAGGCACTTGAGCATATCTAATTATCTCATCCTGACGTCTGTCCGCTGATGCTGAGAACTGACAGGGAATAGAGGCACAAACAGTGCAACTGTAATAAGAACAATTATCACTGCAGCTCGTGTTGTGTCAAGGAAATTTCCACTGATTTTGTTCATTGTTACAGATACCATAAGGTAACCTTGAAGTCTTTTTGTCTTTTTGTATAAAAGGAAGGCTACAAAGCCCTCGGGATAGTAGAAGGGAGACTTGGAATGAGGAGCAGGAGATGCGCGGTCCATGGTTGCTATGGTAACAGTGATGGTGTCACCTTGAGCAAGTCACTTTACCTCCCTAGGCCTTAACTTCCTTTGGGGCTGAAGACTTTTCTGCTGCCAACTTTAAAATATACCTCTCTTCTGTGATTCTAAACTAGATTTCTGTTCCTTGTAGATGAGTCTCCTTGAGGAATCCAGAGGAACCTTTCATTCTACTAACTATCTTTCTATTTATCAAAGATCATTCAATAACTCTTTAGTGAGAGGCTTTCCGGGGGCTCAGCAGTGAAGAATCCAGCTGCAATGCGGGAGCTGTGGGTGATATGGCTCTGGTTCCTGGGTCAGGAAGATCTAGAGGAGGGTATGGAAACCCGCTCCAGTGTTCTCGCCTGGAGAATCCTGTGGACAGAGGAGCCTGGCGGGCTACAGTCCGTGGGGTCACAGAGAGTAGGACATTACTGAAGGGACCGAACACACGCAGTATTGTGCTGTGACCCATTGTGATCCCTGGGAATCAGGCAGACGTGGATAACTCAAACAATGCTGACTGCTCGCCTGAGAGCATTGGACAAGTTAACCGATTTCACTGGGCCATATCTCCCTAAAGTGGGGCGAATGATAGTACTTACTTAAGGTGCGTGGTGAAAATTCAGTGAAGCAGCCTATGGCAAGGATTACTGTTTTCTTGTCATAACTTGATTTAGAATCAATAACAAATGGTCCCAGAAAAAAGAAAAGATCCACTTATATGCATACGTGTATGTTCATGTGGACGTGTAAGCACAGATGTGCAGAAATGTGTGCGTCCATAAGCACGTGTGGCCACACAGAGGGGTACACTCGGTCCGTATGCACACACATTAGTGTAGGCTTAAGCACATGGCCATGCACATGCCCACGTGCACATCCATATGTGGCCGTGCATATATTTATCCACGGGCATGCGTGTGTTCAAACACACATCCACACAGATACATATGCACAGAGGGTATTTTGACAACACTGTGAGCAGCTCCAGCAGCAAACACTGGAGGTTCCTGTAATTTAATTCAGCAACTGCCATGAAACTTCAATTCTGCTCCAGGGGGAGCTGGGATCTCCAGCTGCACTGGGGCGTTAGCTCTTAATCATCGTAAGTCAATTAAAACAATGCTTTAAAACATCAGTTTTCTGCATCATCTGTACAATCTGAAAGATAGAGTATGAATTTCATTCCGAGTGCATCAGAGAATGCTAAATCAAGAGGAGAACTTGACAATGGTTCTCAAACTTCAGGGTCATCGCAACTCTCAGAGCATGCATCAGATGCCAGTCATCTGTCCTCAGTCCCAGAGATTCTTAGTCTTGTGTGAGGCCTGGGAACCTGCATCTAACAAGCCTCATCAATGATACAGATGCTGGTAGTTCATGGAATACCTTCTGCGAAGCACTAAATTAGAGAAAATCTAAGCCCCTTATTTTGCAACAGAATAAGCAGAGGTCCCAAATGGTGCCATGACTCTCTGAAGTTCCACTGTTGTTAATGGCAGGATTGGATTTGGAACACAGATCTTGTCCGTGTTTCTTAACAAAACGGTAAAGGGAGTTATTATTTTGCCTGTGTAAGTCTCTTAACTTCCAACAGAACTTTAAGCTTCTTTACTGTCATTCTGTTCTCTCTGTCTCCAATTTTGCTCCATTTCTTTCTCTATCTCTGTGTCCAATGTTTGAATAAGCATGATCAGCTAAATGGGGGCTTCCGCAATGGCTCAGAGGGTAAAGAATCTGCCTGCAACTCAGGAGACATAGCAAACTTGAATTCGATCTCTGCATTCAGAAGATCCCCTGGAGAAGGAAATGGCTACCCACTCTAGTATTCTTGCCTAAAAAAATCCCATGGACAAAGGAGCCTGTTGGGCTCTGGTCCATGGGATCATAAAGAGTCAGACTTGGCTGAGCAACTAAGCACACATACAGTCAGCTAAATGATGAGAGTAAAGAGTGGAAAAATGTATGAGAAAAATATCTTGGCAGAAAGGGAAATGACTGAATTGGGAAGAGCGTAAATATGTCTCTGTTCCTATTTTGTGATCAATACTATGTTGGAGTTTTGCATGAAAACAACTGATTAGAGTGTCTAGAGCTCATAAAAGTTTATTATGTACTTTTTTTTGGTCAGATAAGGATCCATAGTGAGGGATTGTTTTGACTGCTTAACACTTTTGAGACTGATGCCAGTATATTTAACAGTTCTTTTTGTAATTTAATGCTTTTCAATACATGGTCACAAGATAGCTGCTACAGCTCCAGGCATTGCATTTGAATACAAAGCAAGAAGAAAGCCGGGGAGACATTACAGCTTGCTTCATTTGTTCCTCTTCAGTTCAGTTCAGTTGCTCCATCCTGTTCGACTCTTTGCGACCCCATGAATCACAGCACTCCAGGCCTTCCTGTCCATCACCAACTCCTGGAGTTCACTCAGACTCACGTCCATCGAGTCAGTGATGCCATCCAGCCATCTCATCCTCTGTCGTCCCCTTTTCCTCCTGCCTCCAGTCCCTCCCAGAATCAGGGTCTTTCCAGTCAGTCAACTCTTCACATGAGGTGGCCAAAGTATTGGAGTTTCAGCTTCAGCATCAGTCCTTCCAATGAACACCCAGGACTGATCTCCTTTGGGATGGACTGGTTGAATCTCCCTGCAGTCCAAGGGACTCTCAAGAGTCTTCTCCAACACCACAGTTCTAAAGCATCAATTCTTCAGCGCTCAGCTTTCTTCACAGTCCAACTCTCACATCCATACATAACTACTGGAAAAACCATAGCCTTGACTAGAAGGACCTTTGTTGGCAGAGTAATATCTCTGCTTTTGAATATGCTCTCTAGGTTGGTCATAACTTTCCTTCCAAGGAGTAAGCGTCTTTTAATTTCATGGCTGCAGTCACCATCTGCAGTGATTTTGGAGCCCAAAAAAAGAAAGTCTGATACTGTTTCCCCATCTATTTCCCATGAAGTGATGGGACCAGATTCTATGATCTTAGTTTTCTGAATGTTGAGCTTTAAGCCAACTTTTTCACTCTCCTCTTTCACTTTCATCAAGAAGCTTTTTAGTTCCTCTTCACTTTCTGCCATAAGGGTGGTGTCATCTGCATATCGGAGGTTATTGATATTTCTCCCGGCAATCTTAATTCCAGCTTGTGCTTCTTCCAGCATTAAGGAACTAATAGTTTCTTAGAAAATTTTACTAGGCTTTGGCTTATATATCACTGTGGGAATATTTAACTGGAAATTTGCTCTCAGAAATTAGATATTATGTCAGCAAAGACAGAGAAGGGATTACTTTGGAATAGTTTGCATCTTCACATTTATGTCATAATGAAGAAAGGAAAGACAATACAGTAGATTTTTCTTTGCCACTATTTCATAGGTGATGGTGAGAAACTCATCTTTTCATATATCAAGCAGTGTTCAAGCTTACATACCAAGAACTGAATTAAATGCTATAAGCATAAACTACAAATAGTAATGGTTCAAATCCTCATTTTTACAGTTAAAGATAAAACTGGGAAAGTGATACTGCAATTCAGCATGACGTGAGCTACAGTGGAGACGCAGAGTTCTGTTTCTGCATGCCATTTCCATGTTCCTTTAAGGGTTTATTTGCTCTCTATAGGTCTTCCCACAAAGAACTAAAACCCACAAAGTTCAATACGAGCAAAACTGGGACCAGCTTACCATACTCATCTTGTATTACTTTTCCCCTCATTCTGTGCACAAGTCCTTAATAACCCTCTTTAATTCCTGTAACTTGCCAACCTTATTGTTACTTTCGGGACTTTGCAGTGCTCTTCCTTGTCTTGAATATGTTTTACCCACTTTCTCAACACATTTCATCTATCAATCCCTGTTCATCATTTGGATTTAAGCTCTCAAATGATAGCTAGCTCCCTGATGAGAACACATGCCTTCTTGCTGCCCTCATAACATTCATTGTGACTATCATTTCTTGCTGGGATATAATTGTGGGACAACTTGATTTACATGTCTAGACACCAAGAGGGAAGGAGTGTGTGTACTTGGTAACCATTTATTTCTCCAGCACCTAGTGCTTCAGTTCAGTTCATTTCAGTCACTCGGTCGAGTCTGACTCTTTGCGACCCCATGGACTGGAGCACGCCAGGCCTCCTTGTCCATCACCAACTCCTGGGTTTACTCAGACTCATGTCGATTGAGTCAGTATATGATTATTAAAAGATAGAGGGCTTCCCCAGTGACTCAGTGGGTAAGAATCTGCCTGCAATGCAGGACACACAGGGGAAGTGGGTTCAGTCCCTGGGTTGGGAAGGTGCCCTGGAGGAGGAAAATGGCAACCTGCTCCAGTGTTCTTGCCTGAGAAATCGCATAGACAAAGGAGCCTGGCAGGCTACAGTCCACGGGGTCACAAAGAATCAGACACGACTCAGTGACGGATGCACGCTTAATGGATAGATACATGAGAGCATGAGATGAAGCCACAGGTTATGCTCGGGGCCCCAGCCTCCATGAAGGACTTAGCACTTGGACGTGCCCCCTTTGGTGCTGGTTTCCCGTCTTTCAAATGGTCTCTAGCTCAGCGATTGCTAAGAGATGTTGCAGCCCTGTTTTTCACTGAGATGGACTCTTGAGGCCTGACTCTACGTCTGCCTTTCTGTGTGCCCTGGGCAACATGCTTAACTGCCAGCAGGCTCCGTCTCAGTCTCCATTTCCTCAGACAGATGCTCCACGTTCCTGGGCAGGAAGAATCAACATTGTGAAAGTGACTATATCACCAAACACAATCTGCAAATTCAGCGTGATCCCTATCAAGTTACCAATGGCATTTTTCACAGAACTAGAACAAAAAAATTCACAATTCATATGGAAACACAAAAGACCCCGAATAGCCAAAGCAATCTTGAGAAAGAAGAATGGAGCTGGAGGAATCAACCTTCCTAACTTCAGATTATACTACTAAGCTACAGTCATCAAGACAGTATGGTACTGGTGCAAAAACAGAAATATAGACCAATGGAGCAAGATAGGAAGCCCAGAAATAAACCCATGCACCTGTGGGTGCTTTATTTTTGACAAAGGAGGCAAGAATATACAATGGAGCAAAGACAGCCTCTTCATTAAATGGTGCTGGGAAAACTGGACCAGCTACATATAAAAAAATGAAATTAGAACGCTTCCTAACACCATACACAAAGATAAACTCAAAATGGATTAAAGACCTAAATACAAGACGAGAAACTATAAAACTCTTAGAGAAAACATAGGCATAAATCAAAGCAAGATCCTCTATGACCCACCTCCTAGAGTAATGGAAATAAAAACAAAATTAAGCAAGTGGAACCTGATTAAACCTAAAGGCTTTTGCATAGCAAAGGAAACTATAAGCAAGGTGAAAATACGACCCTCAGAATGGAAGAAAATAATAGCAACTGAAATAACTGACAAAGGATTAATTTCCAAAATATACAAACAGCACATACAACTCAATACCAGAAAAACAAACAACCTAATCAAAAAGTGGGGAAAAGACCCGAACAGACATTCTTCCACAGAAGACATCCAGATGGCTAACAAAGACATGAAAAGATGCTCAGCATCTCTCATTATTAGAGAAATGCAGATCAAAACTACAGTGAGATATCATCTCACAGTGGTCAGAAGGGCCATCATCAAAAGGTCCATAAACAATAAAAGCTGGAGAGGGTGTGGAGAAAAGGGAACACTCTTGCACTGTTGGTGGGAATGTAAACTGATACAGCCACTATGGAAGATGGTATGGAAATTCCTTAAAAAACTAGGAATAAAACCACCATATGACCCAGCAATCCCACTCCTAGGCATATACCCTGAGGAAACCAAAATTGAAAAAGACACATGTATCCCATTGTTCATTGCAGCACTACAATAGCTAGAAGATGGAAGCAACCTAGATGTCCATCGACAGATGAATGGATAAAGAAGCGGTGGTATATAGACACAAAGGAATATTACTCAGCCATAAAAAGGAATGCATTTGAGTCAGTTCTAATGAGATAGATGAACCTAGAGCCTATTATACAGAGTGAAGTTAAGTGAGAAAGAGAAAATTAAATATTGCATACTAACACATATACACGGAATCTAGAAAAATGGTACTAAAGAATTTATTTACAGGGCAGCAATGGAGAAACAGACATAGAGAATAGACTTATGGACATGGGGAGAGGGGAGGAGAGGGTGAGATGTATGGAGAGAAACTTACATCACCATATGTAAAACAGCCAATGGGAATTTGCTGTATGTCTCAGGAAACCCAAACAAGGGCTCTGTATCAACCTAGAGGGATGGTATAGGGAGGGAAATGGGAGGGAGGTTCAAAAGGGAGGGGATATATGTATACCTATGGCTGATTCGTGTTGAGGTTTGACAGAAAACAACAGAGTTCTGTAAAGCTATTATCCTTCAGTTAACAATAAATAAATTAAAAAAGAAAAAAACAGTAGAGATGACCCCCTTCCAAGCCTGAAGCATCAGTAAGTCTTTGAAACTCCAGAAGATGTGTGAAAACCCCAAGATGGGAGATGGAGGGATTCTGCTGAGCTGTGGGTTTGCAGGTGTATCTCAGCAGGTTCCCAGGAGCCATTCTTAAAGGGACTCAGCGTGTTACCCAGACTAATTTATAAAGGAAATGAAAAGAAAATGGACTCGTTATAATGAACACCATTAATTCACCACTCCAGACTTCACTGTTTGAACAGCAAGTATCAAGCGATGCAATTGTCATTTGTCGACTGAATTCTGCTATTTTGCCTGTTGGAAATGACCAGCCAACACCACAGCGTGCAGACAACGACATGACTACTAATTAGCATATATATTGTTTGTCCTGGTATAAATTTATGGCAAACAGCAATATTTTACACTCCAGTAAAGTTAATAAATGAAGCTTTGGGCTATAAAAATTTCATGTTCCTTTGTGCAAAGGTCAATTATAAATAGTTAAGCACATATTCATTCAAGAGCTGGAGGACTTGCAGCCAGGAAAATGAAATATATTCTGGTCAATTTACACTCTGGCTGGACTTGCCTTTCATTTTATAGCCTTGACGACATCCTTCTTTTCTGGTCTGCACAGTCTGGTTCCTAAAGAACTCCTCTGGCTGGAGGGACTGGACGAAATGAGTATGTAAATGTCCCCAGGTCTGCTGTTTGATACCCAGAATGTACTCAATGAAAGTCAGTTTGAACTGAAGAGGGTAGCCCATGTGAGAGAAGGGAACACAGGGATTCAGGGCAACTCCTGACCCTTTTCGCCCATGGACAGAACGCTGGGCTAGAGTTAGATGACGTGGGTTCCAGTCTCAAGTCTGTCATGAATTGGTAAAAGAACTCAGCCAAGTGATGCTCTTGTCTCCAAGTCTTAGTTTTCCCATTAAAAAAAAACAACACAAAAATGAAGGGCATGTGTCAAACCCAACCTGGTGCTCTGTGACAACTTATAAGCGCGGAATAGGAGGGGAGATTTAAGAGGCAGGGGATATAAGTATGTAATTATGACTGATTCTCACCGATGTGTGGCAGAGACCACCACAACATTATAAAGCGATTACTCTCCAATAAGAAAAAAAAAATTAAAACCTGGAAGAAAAAAACGAAAGGCACGTATTACATCAGTATTCCACTTACCTATTGCTGAATAACAAAATATCCGAGACACAGATTGGTTCAAGGTGTTTCAAAATTCCAGCCACTTTATTACACCACATGATCTGTGGGTCAGTCACCTGGGCGGGGCTCAGTGGCAGATCCCCTGTTGCGTAGGTGACATCGGTCATCGTTCAGTGGTATTTGGCTGGTGGAGAGCTCATCGGAAGAGTGCAAGGCCGCCTCTCCATACGGCTGGTGCTTCGTGGGGATGGCTGGAAGGCTGGGCACTGCTGAGACTGTTGACTGGATTGCCTATGTGTGGCCTCTCCGGCATGGCCTTGTCAGGATAACCAGACTTTGCAAATTGCAGCAAAGGGCTCCCAGAGAGAGTTTTCCAAGGGACAAGAAGTGCTACCACTTTCTTAAGGCCTGGGCCCAGAAACTAGCAAAACACAGTTCCACCACACTTTATTTTTCAAAGCAGTCACAGGGACTATCCAAACTCAGATGAAGCAACATAGATCCTGCCTCTTGATGGTCACAAGGTCAAAGACTCTTCATCTATTTTGAATCTAGCACTGCCCTTGTGTTCTGATTTTGTTACAAATGGAAGAGTGTTGCGTAGGAAAGGATTTGGTGGATGAGTAAGCCTGAGAAAGAGTGGGCCAGGGAGTTGAGCAATTTTTTTTTAAACTGCAATACTCCTAGACTCTTTTACTCATTCCTCATTCTGTTAATACTTCAATGTTTACTTTGTACCAGAACCCTGTCGGGCTACAAAAATGAAACAGGGAACAAAATGAGCTTACATTCTAGTGAGGGAGGGATTTAGACAATGAAAATAAATGCATGAAGTCAGATCCCTGTGTGGGGTTCCCAGGTGGCGCTAGTGGTAAAGAATCTTCCTGCCAGTGCAGAAGACCTAAGAGATGCAGGTTTGATCCCTGGGTCAGGAAAATCCCCTGGAGGAGAGCATGGCAACCCACTCTAGTATTCTTGGCTGGAGAATCCCATGGACAGAGGAGCCTGGGAAGGGGAGGCTACAGTCTATAGGGTCGCAAAGAGTTGAACACGACTGAAGTGAATTAGCACACACATACAGATCCCTGTATAAGTTATGAAAACAGTTTGCAGTAATAGAGAATGACAAGATTTACTCTTTCAGATGGGGCGACCGGGTGGCTTGAGAAACCATGTGTCTGCAGGCAGCTAAACAGCGAGAATGGAAACCATATGGAGAGTTTACACAGTAGTAACAGCAGGGTCCAAGGTCCCCAGGGTGGAGACATTTTTGGCCAGAATGGTGGGGATGGAGTGAAGAAGTTCCTACGGGGCAGAGTTGAAATCAGAGAGTTAGGCAGGGCCTTGGGAGCCATGGCAGACTTTGGAATTTGCTGACAGTGTAATGGAAAGCCACTCATGAGCAAAGATGGGATGAAATCTCACTTTTAAAAGATCTCTGGCCCTCTCTCTTCTTGCTCTAATAAATAAATAGTAAGAGGCAAGTAAGAGGGGAAACAGGAAGCCATCACAATACTCCAAGTGAATGGGGTGATGATAGGATGCCCCCTGCAGAGGTGAAAGCAGAGAGAGGAGAGGAGACTTGAGTTTAGATCTTACGGGTGGCAGAGGTGGCGAGCTTTGCTGGTGGATGGAATATGGGATGCAAAGGAAAACTAAGAGATGCTATTGAGAGTTTGGATCTGTGCAAACTGTGGGGAAGTAGTCTTAAATAAGCCAGTGCGTGTCAGGACTGTCAAGGTGAACACTTGCAGACAAACTCTGAGGACCAGAGTTCTAAGGGACACATTTAGAGAAAGGCCAAACAACTCCTCTTGTCAAAGAAAAACTGCAGCAGACAGAGTTAAAAGGCAAGGAGGAATTTCCTGAGGAGGTTAAGATCTGGAGGAGCTACTGGAAAGGGGCTGGAGGATGATTTGGAGAGGAAGGTGTTGGTCAGTGAGATTAAGCCATCTGCGTTTGCTAATTGCTGAATATTCATTGGAAGGACTGATGCTAAGGCTGAAGCTCCAATACTTTGGCTACTTGATGCAAAGAGCTGACTCGTTGGAAAAGACCCTGATGCTGGGAAAGATTGAAGGCAAAAGGAGAAGGGAGTGGCAGAGGATAAGATAGATAACATCACCAAATCAATGGACATGAATTTGAGCAAACTGCAAGAGACTGTGGAAGACAGGATAGCCTGGCATGCTGCAGTCCATGGAGTCACAAAGATTCAGACATGACTTAGCGACTGAACAACAAAACCACAAAAAATTTGCTAATTGACATCCACTGAAGTTAGGCTCTTACCCTCCCACAGAGGCTAAGAGGTAGGGGCAGCTACCCAGAGGATTGCATTTTAAAGGAATGGCTCCCAGGTCCGTGAAAAAAGCATTCCTGAGTTGGGAAACTTCCACGAGTCTAGGAGAAGAGTTATATCTCAAAGGGGCAAAGAAGGAATGAAGGCTGTACATCTTCTGAAATAAATGCTCTAATTTAAGAGAGATCAGGGGCCTATGGCCAGGAAGAAACTGTCTAAAGTTTAGTCAAGCTGAGGGAATGCTAAGACCATCCTGGTCACTCTCTGTCATCTGATGCTTCCAGGTTTGAAAATTTAGTCGCATTGGTGGAAATTCTAGCAACTGGGGTCTGTTCTGCCACAGACCATCTGGTTGACCCTGGACAGTAATAATAAATTATCTTTGTCTCCACCTTTCATTTCTTCTCCCTCAAAACCTTTGCATTTTCTGATCCTTCTTCCTGGAAGGATCTTCTCCCAGATATTACATGACTGACTTCCTCATCTCCTTCTAGTCTTTGGTTTCAGTGGGGCCTACCCTCATCACATATTTAAGGTGGCAACTGTCACTCTGTTGCTTCTTATCCCTTTTATCCTTAATCCTACATCATTTATTTATTATGTTTCTTATTGATGATCTGTTATCTCCTGTTGGAATGATAGATTTTTGGGCAAAGTAACCCATCACAGATTTATTTATGATAGAAGAAAAAAAGAAAAAACACTTAGATGTACAACATTAGAGGAATATTTAAGAAAGCTAATTCCTCTCGTTAGAGAAACAGTATGCAGCCACTTAGACAATGCTTTCTTGATGGCTCAGACAGTAAAGAATCTGCCTGCAATGCAGGAGACCCAGGTTCCATCCCCCGGTTGGGAAAATTCCCTGGAGAAGGGAATGGCAACTCACTCCAGTATCCTTGCCTGGAGAATTCTCTGGACAGAGGAGCCTGGAGGGCTACAGTCCACAGGGTCACAAAGAGTCTCACAATACTGAGTGACTAACACTCACTTCCATTTAAATTATGTTTATGGAGAGAGCCTAATAAGGAAAGCATGTATATAGTGAGGATAATTTAAAAGAATTTGAGTGTAAAATTACAAATAAATATATTATTTTTTTTAATTATAAAGAGAAAAAAATATCAGAAAAAAACATGCCATGGCGTTCATAATGATGACCCTCACATATTATATCCAAAGAGCAATACATTATATATATGTAGACAGACATCTATCTCTCTACCTAGATGTAGAGAGAGTGTGAGTGAAAGTGAAAGTCACTCCGTCGTATCCAACTATTTGAGACCCCATGGACTATACAGTGCATGGAATTCTCCAGGCCAGAATACTGGAGTAGGTAGCTGTTTCCTTCCCCAGAAGAAACACTTGCCAAAAAATGTTGAAATTAAGAAAAAGATCCCAACATTATATATATGTATATGGACACTATCTCTAGATGGAAATGTAGGTAGAGAGATAGATCTCCATCTGCATATATATAATGTTGGGTGCTTTTTCTTAATCTTAATATTTTTCATTTTTTAAATAACGATCAGGTTTGTTTTCAGAGTGGAAAAACAGAATCTTTTAGAAAATACTCCAAAATCATGACCTTCCTGGTCCCCAGTTTGTGACACATCCCTGAAGTTCGAACGGCTTTGGCGTTTACAAGGGGACACATCTTGACATATGTAACCTGAGTCCCAAGAGCAGAGAAAGCTAGAGCCGATCTTTTGGGAAACCTCCCGTGGAGTTCTGAAGGGAGTGGAGAAATAGAAGGCCAGCAGAAGGAAGTAGGGAAGGCAAGGCACGGTGAGTGTTTGGGGGCAGAAGCTCGCCCTCGGAGAGCCTCAGGCACCTCCACGCTGCAGAGCAGAGCTGGGAAGCGCTGTAGCAGGTACCGTCAGCATCAGCCAGTAACTAGGCAACTAAAACATCTGTAAAGAAAGCACAGCTTCATGCGAAATGCAGGCATGTGTTTTAAGAAGACACAGTGGGGATTAACAGCCCTGTGATTCATGGGAACAGGCAATTTGTCATCGGTGCTATGCGTCGAGTGTAGGGGACAAAAGTATGGAGCCGTGCAGGGGGAGCGTGACAGTGAACTGAGTGATGAGTACAGATGGGCGAAGCACCAGACTGACTCCTCTTTAATTATTTTGAGCTCCGCCTTCGCCTAGGCAACGTCCGGGGGCAGTTTTTTTCCACTTGTGTTTGTTTTACTCTGCTTTGTTTTTTAAATGCTGAAATCAAATTCTCTAAGATATTTCCTTGGAGCAAAGGGAAGGCTCTGTTTTATTGAATACTTGCTAGGTGTCAGTCATTACCGGCAGTGGTATCTTTTAAACCTCTCCATAACCAACAGTGTAGGCATCACTATTATTCTTAATTCAGAGAACAGTAAATTAAGACTTACCAGACATAGTGCAGTTTTGTTACAAAGACACATATCAGTAACCAGAGAATCCTTGTACAGAATTCATGCCTGCCTAACTTTACTCCCCATCCCTTTCTACATTGCCGATCAAATTATATATGCATGAATTTTTCCTCTTGAGTCACATTCAGCGAGGCCGCAAAACCTGTTGCTCAGAATTCAGGGTATTACGGCTGATTGCAAAAGGAGCTTTTAGTGTTGAGTCTGTTGATTTTCCAGGCTGTGCACTGACTTGACAACTTCGCATGCTTCTCAGCATTCAATTTTCTAGCAAAATGGAAAATGCAATTACAGTATTCAGCAAAATATTGTTGTTGGTTCAAAAATAATTAAGCATCTTATTAAATCGCTATTTTACCAAGCGGGATGCAATGACTCTCCAAGGCTTCATCACGGAAAAGCAAGGGCTGCTCAGAAAGGGTGTGCATGTGTCTGTCGGGGGAATGCCTCTCCAGGGGGTAATAGTTAATAACCTGAGTTCTTAAGAGAAAGGGTGGCAAGGCAACTCCTTTATGGGGCAGACTCCTTTATTAGGAGTTTAATGCTAAGGTTGACTGAAGCTCTTTCCTTTGCAATAGCTTTGGAGTTTATTTCTCCAGGACCCATTCTTACTGCTTGACCTTAAGGGAATTAGTTGCAGGGAGAAAACCTAGGAGGTGAAACACCAGTTCGGAAGGTACTTAGTCTGTCAAACAGAAGAAAAATGCCTCTATTAGAAGCACAGAAAGCACTGAGCACTTACTGTGTACCTACTATGCTCTGGGTATTGGATAAGGACAGTCTCTATCTTATCTAGAAAGAAAGGGGATGAAGCATTAACATCAATGACAAACTCACCATCTACTGAGCATCTATTCTGCGTCAGGCACTGTGCAAAAGTGCTTAGCATGCAGTTTCTCACTGATGGCCATGCCAGCCTGAATGGGCATTTAGCAGAGGAGGAGTTGTAAGCACAACAAGTTTAATAAATTGCCTAAGTCACAGAGCGAGTAAATAGGAGAGATGCTTTTGATTTCTGGAATCTTCATCTTGGCTACTATTTTTCATTGGTAGCTTAAAAAACTAATACTCAGATACTAAAGAAGTTATTCTCTGTGGGGGAAGAAAAAAAAAACCCTGTGTAACATTATGTGTTTAAGGGAAGACAAATCTCATCTCACAGCCTGGCTCTGTTTTGGGAATGTGGACAGTTTACTTTGCCTTTCTGAGACTGTCTCTTCACCAGTGTTACTAGAACCAGAGTAGACACTGGAATCACCCAGTGCACGTGTACGTGCTAAGTCACTTTAGTCGTGTCCGACTTTTTGTGACCCTAAGGACGGTAGCCCACCCAGCAACTCTATCCATGGGATTCTGCTGCAGGAATACTGGTTGCCATGGGTCCCAGCCCAGGGATCACACTCGCTTCCCTTACATCTCCTGCATTGGCAGCCAGGCTCTTCACTACTAGCACCCCCAGTGAACCCAGAGAGTCTGCTGAAGTCCAGATTGCTGGCTCTGCCTCCCAGGGTTATGGACTCAGTTTGTCTGGAGTGGGCCTGAGGGTTTGCATTTCTAAGACGTTCCTAGGTGATCTTGATGCCACAGGTTTAGAAACTCACCTAGACAAACTCTACCATCCGTACTCCAAACCCAAGTTTGAAACCCAGTTTTCCATCCAGGGAAACATGAAAGAGTTTGCCGTGTACAGAGTGTTAGCTTCAAGGATTTGGTCTGTATTTCCTAGCTATGTGGTCTTAGCCAAACTGATGAATCCTTTTGAGCCTCAACAGCTTCATCTGTAAAATGGCACTATTGCTTTCTTTGTCCACACCCTGCTGGTGAGGATGCTATGAAGTCTTTTATAATATCTAGCTTATTCTCTGACTCAGAAACTCAGTAAGTGGTGATTCTCAACACTGGAAAGTTATCATGACTATTTTCATGATGCCTGGCTTCATATTCACCTATTTTTTTGTTATTCACTGAGTCTACCAAGCACTGTAACATTTTCTTGGCAGTGTTTTATTTCTTATGTCTCCGCAGCCCTTATTATAAAAATATGCTGTATTTCCTGTGGAACACCCAGATCAGAGCGAGTGCCACTCCCTCACTACACATCACTATTGTTGGAGAATTTTACTCGACAGTTCCGGTTCAGAAAACAGATCCACAGAATCCTTGAAAAGAAAGAATCCTGAGTTTAGAATTCTGGGTTTAGAGCCTCTGTTACCTTCAAAGACCAGGAATCACCAGGGAAGAACCCCAGAGAGCTGAAGTTCAAGGTGAAGAATGGTTAACCCCTTGATGCCCGAGGGACTGTCTCTCAGATTAGGAAATTCCCCACCCTATCCCATCAAAACACCATGGCTAGTGAATTTATATTAATAACTGTCCATCAAACTAATTAGAAACCTAAATAGATTGAACATATGTTTTATTATTGAAATAACCTAATATCTCCCACCGCCCTCAACTCAAAGCAGAAGTCCCTGAATACTATTTTCCCTCTCATCTTTGTCCTGGCTGAAAATCAATGCATCTGGTTCACCTTGAATCTCGAGCTGCATATTTTTAGCAGCAGAAAAGCCTATGTTGCCAGAATCCCTGCGAAAAAGGCAGATAACCCCATCCCCACCCCCAGTGTCCTCCAGCCAAGGAGGACGGCAGAGGCTCAGAAGAGCAGGGCGCCTACAGCTTGGGTAATTTGCCAGCCGTCCACTCTTAACCACGGAGCTTGCTGGATGCTCCTGGGGACTGAAGAAACATGTATCAGGAGTTAGAATTCTCAGACAAGATTGCTAATCTCAGGCCACCAGTTCCTTTGACTATTGAGATCAGGGCAGAAAGAAGGTTTAGAGTAATAATAAAAATAAATAAATAAAAGCTCTAATGCATTGTTGTTATTATTAATCCAGGCAGTATCTGTTAAGGAATGGATTAAAAGGCAGTAGGAATGATAATAGTTAACACTCCTGTGTGCTGACTATGTGCCACTCACTCTTCTAAGTGTTTACCTTTGTTGACTCGTTTTATCATCATAACATTTTGTAGAGGAGGGAAGAAAGAAAACAAGGAACTGAGAGGCTGATGAACCGTCAGGTGCTGTGTCATTAATTATAATATGATTTCAAGGGAAGGGTTTTCTTAAAACCCTAATTTAGCAGATGAAAAAAAATGGAGATGACTTCCCTGAGATTACACAGCGTGCTTGAGACAGAGCTGAAAATGCTGAGCCCACAGGGTAGAAACTTTGCTAGAGTAATCTGAAGCCCTCCCAGGGGTCACAAGTTCTGACTAAGCTTTGGGGTATAGAACAAACCATATTGCACAGGGCATCTTGTTAAGATTCAGGAAGACCAAGTTCCCACTGCCTGTCTCTGGAATAACCCTCAATGTCTGCCCTGTGTATACTTACGCCCAGGGTGATGGGAAAGGTCAGATGTTAAGATGGATGCAAACTCTGCTTGCATTGCTCTTCCTCTGATGGACCCTCAGGATGGCAAACTCCTGTTCACCCATCCAACCCTCAGATCAAGGGTTGCCACCCAAGAGGTCATCTTCTCTTTTTGGGGGGAAGAATCCCTCTCCTTTTTTATTTGCCTTCATGCTGCCTTCACTCACACACCACTTGAGATCCTTTGTAGGAAGAAGAGCAGACTCTTGCCTTATTGGTGTCCGTATCCCTGTTGCCTGGCCCAGGCGCAGTCATGTGAACAACGCTTGTGCATGTTTAATTCATTACGTGAGTGGCCTTTTCTCAATCCCAGCAGTGTTCTCCTCTCCCTACATAAAATACGGCTGGATCATTATCCACAAATACAGTAGGTCCCTTACATACAGATCTTCAAGTTGCGAGCTTTCGGAGGTGTGAATGTGCAGGCCAGCTGTCATGCCCCACTGCTGCACTTTTCAAGATGCTGTGATGTAAGAGTAAAAATGTTTTATCTTTGGTTTGTTTTTTATATATGTATTATTTGTGTGAAAATTATTATAAACCTATTATAGTACAGTACTGTATAGCTGATTGTTGGACTTAGGGACAAATTGGACTTAGGAAGGTACTCTCAGAATGGAATTAGCCCATGTGTAGGGAACTTACACTATAGGGGAACTCTGAACAGGGCACTGTGGAAAATGCAGGTGATACGGTTATACGCACACTGGAAACATAGCATTTAATAGAGGTTGCAGACAATGGACAGGGACCCACAAGAGTGGGGGTAGAGAGAGAAAAATGCAGAGGGGTGCAGAGAGCAGCTTAGGCAGTTTACTCAATTATATGTTCCTACAATTAAAACGTTGAAGGCCTACCCCTCCAGGGTGATGGTATTAGTAGCTAGGTTCTTTGTATGGTGACTAGGATATGAGGGCAAGCCC
Source organism: Redunca redunca (assembly GCA_006410935.1). NCBI lineage: Eukaryota > Metazoa > Chordata > Mammalia > Artiodactyla > Bovidae > Redunca > Redunca redunca. The sequence continues at coordinate 243,453 of SJYQ01001715.1, forward strand.
TCATGAGGGAGATTAGAAAACTGGCCCAGCAGAGCCCCTTCCACCACATGAAGGGACAGTGAAAAAGACAGCTATCTGTTAAGTGGGCCCTCACCAGACCCCAGATCCGCTGGAGCCATAGTCCTGGATTTCCCAGCCTCTAGAACTGTGAGACGTAAGTGAGCATTGCTCATAAGTGCCACAGTTTATGGTATTTTTGTTAGAGCAGCTCGAGCGGATTGCTGTTATTCGGTCTCTAAGTTGTGTCTGACTCTTTGTGACCCCTTGACTGCAGCACACCAGGCTTCCCTGTCCTCCACTATCTCCCGGAGTTTGCTCAAATTCATCTTCACTGGCTTGGTGACACTATCTAACCATCTTATCCTCTACCAATCTCTTCTCTTTTTGCCCTCAATCTTTCCCATCATCCAAGTCTTTTCTAATGAATCATCTCTTTGCATCAGGTGACCAAAGTTTGGGAGCTTCAGCCTCAGCATCAGTCCTTCCAGTGAATATTCAGGGTTGATTTCCTTGAGGATCAACTGGGTTAGACATTTGTATATCCACCGGATCATCAAAAATCGCAAGCATATATTATATGCCATGGACTGCCCTGGGTACTGAAACATAACCTGAACAAGACCTAATCCCTGCCCTTAAATACTTACACCCTAGTGAAATCCCCAGTTATGATCATCATCATAGCCCTAGGATTTGGACCACAAATATAAAATTGGGAACTGAAGCAAATAGCCTTGCCTGTTATGGACACAGACTGACTGGCAAGATTTCTCCTGGCCTCCCATTTCCTCCTGGGAAAGGGGCTGGTTCCTGGGGCCCCAGGCAGCAGTGGCGCGTCCTCTGGCTACTGGTCAGCACCTTTACTGGTGGATCTGCAGCGGCCTCGTGGGGACGGAGGATAAAGGATGCTTCAGATGCCATTTACTGTCTCTCTAGAGAAAGTCTCTGACCTTAATTTCATTTATTGACTCATTTCATGCTAGTGCAGTGGATTTTCAAGGCCCTTTAGGGACAAGTCAGCTCCTCTTGTCCTTTTTAAATGGACATACTCCACATAGTCATGGATAGACACAACCTTATCACCGGGAAGATGAGGTCTGAAGTGCAGGATTCAGTTGCAGTGACCCAGAGCGCACCTAAGTCTTCAGAAATCAGGCTCAAGTGTCTGCCTTTCATGAGCAGGATTTAGGACTGGTTCCACACTCGCATCCTAATTTGAAATGGAAGGAGGCAGACCGAGTGATTTTGTACCTAACCTAAATTATATTTAGGCTTCCCCAGGGAGACACCCGGGCCATATGCCCCACCCCAAGGAGCAATGCAGAAAGCAATTGTATGGGATGGAGAGACTCAAAGGTAAGAAGAGAAAGAATGTAACAGAGGAGTAGAAAGGAGGCATAGGGAACAGAGAGTATGGTCAAACTGATAAAATTTTCAGAGGGAAAAAGCAGAAGATTAAAACTGATTAATGGATGCATCAGCAGGATGGACTAAGTTATGCTGTAGTAACAAATAACTCTAAAACCTCAGTGACATCCATCAGCAAGAGTTTCTCATTAGCCTGCACGTCTGTTTTGAGTAATAACGATTGCTGAGATCATTGCAGTCACTCCAGAATTTCAGGTGCTGGAGCAGCAGCCTCATAGCGGTTGCTGGTCACCATGTCAAAGGGAAACTGAGTTCAAAAGGATCTCACACAGCAATTACATGCTCTGGACCCAATAGTAACACACGCAATTGTTGCCTGTACTGTATTGGATGACCAAGTCACGTGGCCCCACATCTCTGGGAGGGACCAGAACTGTGGTCTCAGGGGTTAGTACTGACGTCTACCCCAAGGGGCCTGAGTCTAGCAGGCGGTTCTTAAGAGGTGCTCCTGCCACTATGCGGTTTTCAGAACTGGACAGGTCTCTGAACTCTTGCCGATTAAGATCCTAGTCCTAAAAGGAAAGTGACCATTCTTCTGGAGGGTAGAATAAGAAATGGATAACAAAGCATGCAGAGGAATAATAAAGTCAGACAAGATCATGTTTAATGAGTTAATATTCTACTTTTCCTTTTCATTTCTGCTTTTCTGTGCAAGTTTGATTCCTGACTCCACCTTTTGTGAACTCTGTGACTTGGAGGAAGTTCCCACTCTGTGCCGCAGAATCCTTACTTTATAAAAATGGGGAGAAAAATATTAGATTTTTGTGGATATTCAAATTCAGGTAAATGGCTTAAGACAGTTCCTAACACACACTAAGAAGTATTCCACAATGTTAAGCATCCTTCTTGACAAATCGGTAAGGTAGTCGTGTTGAAAGGCTGGAAAGTGAGACCTGGGAGGATGAGAATAATTAATATTGTGTACACAGTCAATGGTGGAGCCAAGTTCACAGTTAGGCACTTTGATTCCAGAGGTTGAAGTTTACATTTCACATCAAAGTCATCATTCCAGTTCATCTCTTCAGTAGGCCGGTGGGCTTACTATTACTGCCATCCCTGCACCTTCCAGATATCATTCATAAAATACCTATATCTGCTTTACATAAATTATATCTAAACTTAATAACAGTACCCTGAGGTTAAGTAGCACTGCCTCCCTTTTGTAAAATTGAAGGATAGTTGATTTACAACATGTGTTAGTTTCAGCTGTACAACAAAGTAATTCAGTTATATATTTTTTTCAGATTATAGTCTGCTACAGGTTATTACAAGATATTAAATATAATTCCCTCAAAGAAGTTAAATAGTGTGTGAAGTCTGCTAGGACTGCAATAACAAAGTAACACAGACTGCATGGTTTAAACAACATAAATGTATCTTCTCATAATTCCGGAGGCTACAAGATCAAGGTTGGCTTCTTCGGAGCCCTCTCTCCTTGTCTTGCAGATGGCTGTCTTCTCCCTGGGCCTTCACAATATCTTCCCTCTGTCTAAGTCCTAATCTCCTCTTTCTATGGGGACACTAGTCATATTGGATTAAGGTCCAGCTCTGTGATCTCATTGTACCTTACTTACTTTTTGTAAAGTCATGTCTCCAAATACAGCCACATTCTGGGGTACTGGGGTTACAACTTCAAAACATGGAAGGAGGGAACACTATTCAGCCTATAACAGGTAGCCTGCACCCAGATGGAGCCAGCGATTTAAACACAGACTATTCTGATTCCAAGTCTCACCATGCTTTCACCTCCAAGCCATTAGTAAATCCCTGCTATATGCTCAGCACAGTGCCTAGTGTCATCCCTTCCTCTTTTTATGTATGGTTCTCAGAAGAAATACTGGCCCCACTGAGTAAATGAGGAAATAATGGGCTCATGATAAAGAGAACTGTCTCCAGTTCAGTCACCGTTGGTCACCTTGGGATGGGTTCAGATCTAATTACTCTTGACTAAGAAGAAACTTTCTCCCTCCTTTAGTTTGCTTCTTTGGAGATAAGGCAGCCCTTTTAAAATACTGCCATATCCATTACATCGCCAATAGTTAACACTGTTTAAGGTACCCACTATGTCCAAACATGAGGGAAGGCACTTAACACATAGTAAGCCGCAAACGAAGACATGATGCCAGCTATCTTTTCAGGGGGGTGGGCGGGGCGGGGGGCGAGAATTGCAACCTAGATGAAAAGGCAAGTAATAGGCACTAAAACAAAAATATCACTCGGTGTTCAGTGGGAAGCACTGTCACTAGTGTTAAAAATTCAGTGAAAGACAAAACTACTCTAGACTACTTATTCAGAGAAAACTTTTTGCCAGGGAGTAAGGAATGCATCTGGATACGGGTGGCTGGAACGCCAGCAAGGATGAGACAGGGGTTCTCAAGGGGTGGTTGGGGGACAATTCTGGTCTTAGGCTTGCTTGAGTATTAATGGTTCACCAGCTTCCCAGGCGGCTCAGTGATAAAGCACACACCTGCCAGTGCAGAGACATGAGTTCAACCCCTGGGGCAGGAAGAGCCCTGGAGGAGGAGATGGGAACTGACTTCAGTTCCTTGCCTGAAAAAGACCATGGACAGAGGAGCCTGGTGGGCTACAGTCTGTGGGTCACAAAGACTTAGACACAACTGAGCTGCTGAACATGCGTGCACACTGGCTGCAAAGCAGAATCCCAGTTTCGCAGGTTGCATTTGGCCAGCCAGCTGGTGCTTCAGCCTCACCATGCACCACTCCCCCACTGTGCAGCCACTGAACCAAGAGCCAGTTCCGACCCGGCCTTGCATTGCTGGCTGTGGCCCTTAGCCTGGGGACAGGAGAAATGGCAGAAGGGAAGACGCAGTGACCTCATTCACGGAGGTCCGAGTTTGCTTCTGCTACACACTACCCAGTGGGACATTTGATAAGTTACTTAATCTCTCACTTTGTTGGCCCATAAAATAATAGCAATAACTACCAGGCAAGGGGCAATGACTTCTCTGGCAGCTCAGCTGGTAAAACATCCATCTGCAACGCACGAGACGCTGGTTTGATTCCTAGGTCACGAAGATCCCCTGGAGGAGGCCATGGCAACCCACTCCAGTATTCTTACCTGGAGAACCCCCATGGACAGAGGAGCTTGGCAGGCTGCAGGCCCTGGGGTTGCAGAGAGACACGACTGGGCAACTAAGCACACAAAAGGGACACGGGAAGATGTAATTAAATGAAGTAAGCAACTGACCACCTCCTCTATTATATCTATCAGGAAATGGTAGTTATCATTATCATAATGATGCCTTTCTTATGCCAGCAATTCACTTGTACTGCTTCTTAGCCTAAACAGTCCCACAGCACTTTCTCATGTTGACAGCTGAGCACTGCATCACTGTATCCTGTTACTGACAGAGAGCCGCGTTTAGGAGCTCAGTCCTGCAATCAGGCTGCTTACCATTTACTAACAGTGTGACTTTGGGCAAGTTACTTGGTCTCTCTGAGTCTCAGCTTTTTCATGTATGAAATAGAGCTTTGTCTTATTCACAGAGGCAATTTGAGGATGAAATGAGTTTATACTATAGTGCCTTGAATAAAGTACCTACTCAATAAATGGTGGTAGTTGTTATTTCCACTTCATAGAGAAAGAAAGAGGTTATGTATTCTGACCACTGTTGAATATGGCAACTTTTAGCATCAGAATTCTGAGTTAGATGACTGTGCTCTTCATCACCAGAAACCTGGCTTTCCCCATAAAGAAAAGCCACTTCTATCTCCAGTCCTTTCTCACTACCATTATCTGATACACATACTTGGTAACTCTGCAGGCCAGGCAGCAATCAGACTATCAGATCAGAAACGGGAAGAGCGGCCTCCCACTCCATTCCCCTTATACAGAAATCTGCCTGGGTGCCCTCTTCCAACTTCCTTCCTCTGCCCTCAAAGCGGACGTGGAAACAGAAGGCTCACTGGCAAAGCAACATGTGTGGAGTCAGATGATGAAGACCAAAATCTGGCTCACATTTAGATGACTGCTGATTTTGTTAAATTCCTGATGATTACCAGGGACTGTTAGGCACTGGTGTGGGAGATTTGAAAATGTGTGTGTTTGATCAAATTAGGAATTGGATCGTGGTTCTCTCTGGCACATAGTAGGTAGGTACTCACTAAATATTTGCTGAATGAATGTATTCACAATTCACACACCTATCTACTCACATCTCTCCTTCTCTCTTCCCATCCTTCCATCCATCCATCCATCCACCTATGTAACAAGACCCCTTTCTCATCTTCACAACACACCCTCAGATGGGGAAGAAATTGATGAAAGCAACTCCTTACTGTAGGATGTGTCAAGAGCTCTGATAAAAAGTGGGTGCTGAAGGCATCAAGAAAAGCTCTCAAGACTCGCAAAGTGGCTCATTCCTTGCCACTCAGGGGGCTGTCCTGTCCACACTCAGTAAGTGTGTTTTCCCACTGAACAAAAACCTCACAATATCAGTGAAAGCTTATATAATGCTATAGTTATGCTATCAGCAAGCAGCAACAATCATGGTAAGAATTTTAATAAGAATGGAACAAAGAAAATGGAAGAAATCAACTTGCATAGAATGCGATATTAATACATATACATATATATCTTTTTTAGGGAGTGGGGAAAGGTGTTTCTACATGAGGATCAGAATCTGTATCACTCACGCAAACACTGCCCTTTTCTTAATACTTTGAATCATAGATTCACCAATATTTTCCTCTTTAGCCAAGAGGTCTTGTTACCTAAACAACCTTGAACTATTTTTAAAAATTTTTCTTTTTTAATTTTGTGTTTCTTAGTTCTTATTTCTCACTCTACTATTTGCCTTAAGTCCTTTTGTTATTTGTTTTGGTTTGGTTGCATTAAAGACACATTAATAGTTTTAATTAACTCTGTGTGTGTGTATGTGTGTGTGTATGGGCTTCCCTGGTGGCTCAGATGGTAAAGAATCCACCTGCAATGTGGGAGACCTGGATTTGATCCCTGGGTTGGGAGTATCCCCTGTGGGGGTGTGGGGCATGGCAACCCACTCCAGTATTCTTGCCTGGAGAATTCCCATGGACAGAGGAGCCTGGTGAGCTACAGTTCATAGGGTCGCAAAGAGTCAGACACAACTGAGCATGCACACACACACATATATGTATTTGATAAGTAGAAAGCATATAGGCAAACTAAGGCAAAATGGCTTCATCTATCCATCTATGTGTCATACGTTCAGAATCACATATTTGGAGTCCTTGATAATTTCCTCACTTTCACTTTCCACACCTTGATCGTCACAAAATCTGTTAATTCTATGCCCTAACTTTCTCTCGGGCTCACCTCTCTGACTACCCTTAGCGTCTGTGGTATTGCAAGCCCTCACCCAAGCATGGACCATTGCCATGGCATCTGAAGTACCTGACCTCCATTTGCTCTCCAGCACCACCATGCATCCCCTACAATGTGGCCAGAGGGATGCTTCTAACATCCAGATCTGACCATTTTCTCTGCTAACTCAGGGTTCTCCATCTGTTACAGCTCCTTAGTAAGGTGTGATAGGCTATGGCTCCAACTTCACCTTCCACTCAGACCAAGTAAAAGCTGGGGCTCTAACAACTCTCCACGTTATTTAAAGTAAACTGTGTTTATCAGCTTATCTTTGGTTGCCCCGGGTTCTCGTTTCTGTGCTCGGACCTTTTCTCGTTGCAGAGCGCAAGGGCTCCTCTCTAGCCGTGGTGCGCGGACATCTCACTGCGGTGGCCTCTCCTGTTGCGAAGCGCAGGCTCTAGGTGCGCGGAGCTTTAGCAGCTGCTCACTCAGGCTGTGTGGTTGTGCCTTTCTGGCTCTAGGCTGCGCAGCCTTCAACGGTGCTTAGACTCAGCAGCTGTGGCTCACGAGCCCTGGAGCGTAGGCTCAGTAGTCGTGGCACACAGGCGTAGCTGCTCCACGGCACGAGGAACCTTCACGGACCAGGGCTGGAACCCAGGTTACCTGCATAGGCAGGCAGATTCTCCCCTACTGCGCCCCCAGAGAAGGCCGCATCTCTCCACATTTAATTTGGCTACCAAATGGCTGAAAATTCTTTCTCCTTTTCATCCATTTCCCTTGTCTGCTGTTGTCTTCACAGTTTTTGTATGCCTACTGCCTTTTTTTAAGTGTCAGAACTCAAAGATCATCTTCATCCGTGCACAGAACCTTTATTACTCCCTTCTTTTCACTACTAGAGCACCTTACGGGCATTGTTATTTTCACATAGATTGCATTGAAATATTTTAACTTCCGTTATTCCTTGTAAAGTAATAAACACGCCTTGTAAAACCTTTAGAAAACATCTCAATAGATGAGCAGAATTTTAAATAAAACTACTCATAATTTTGGCACTCTGATGCAACTATTGTTGACATTTTGGTAGACTCTACCTATAATCTTTTGTGTAAATGTATATGTGTTTATTTTGCAGAAATACAAGCATGCTATCCATATTATTTTAAAATTGGCTTTTTGTACTGGAAGAGTATATTACAAAAATTATCTCCTGCCCTTAAAATTATTTCCAAATATCATTGTCAATGCTGAAAAGTATCTCCTTGGACGAATGAAACAGTTTCCTGTTACTTGAACTACTGTTTTGTTCTAACGCTTCACACTGCAAACAAGAAGGCAGTTACTCTCTTTATAGCTAAATCTTTGATGGTGATCACCATTATTTCTGTGTGGTAAATCTCAGCCAGAGGAATTTCTGGATCAATGAGGATGTGCAAGGTTAAGCCTTTAGATACACATTTCCAAATGATTGTCCAAAAAGGTCCTAGTTATATGTACTCCCCAAAGGAAAGAAAGAACATTTCTTTACCAAGGTAATATAAATATATAGGATATTTGATAGGCAATTGAATAAGTAAAAAGTATCTTATTGATTTAGCATAATCCTTCTCTGACATATTATATATTTTCTTTTACATTGTTTTATGTAATATGTGTATGCGCATTAACTCTATTAATTGGGTCCGCTGATTCCCTTTCCAGTTCAGTGTTTCTCTTTTTCTTTAATCATTGGTTCATAAAAGGTTTTTTAATCACCCTTTGTCTGTCATGTGTGCCTCACAAAAATTTTATTTCTTTTTGCTGTCTGCCTTTAAATCCGAAAATGATTTATGATGCAATTCATTCAATCCCAATTGATTTGAAATGCTACCAGCATTATATATTGTTTCATATATATACTCAGATCAGTTTATGAACGTTTAAAAATAATCCATCAACCTGCTCCTCTACGTGCTATGGGTATTCTATTGTCAAATTATTTTGGTTCATATCAATATTATTCTTATTGTTATTATTAAGTAACACAATTATTATTGTAATAGCTATCATTTACTGATCACGACCCACATAATATTTCAACATACAATGCTTCAGAAAATATATCTGATTTATTCTTTCAAACACCTTTTTGAAATAGGTACAATTATTAATATTATAAATGTTCCAGTTAAGAAAACTGAGACATATATTATTTATTGTCTAGTAGAACTGAGATGAAAACTCAAGTTGGCCTGACAGCAGACCTACAAATTCAAATCCATATAAAAATTTCTCTTTATTAATCTTCAAAATATTGATGTCTATTCTCAGATGGTTTAGTCTTGGAGATAAACTGTACAATAGCTTTATTAACTTTATAAAACCAGACTTTGAATTTCTAAATAAACTTTTGATTGTGAAGTAATATGCATATGTATATACACTGAGAGTGAACCTGTGCAGCCTCACCCAGACCAGGAAATTCGCCCTCTTCCACCAGCGCTGCTCCTCAGGCAGACACAGCCATGGCTTCGACACCATAAATCAGCTTCACCTGGCTTTTAATTTTAAAGAAACGTCTATTTACATTTAAGTTATTGAGTGTCTTTTCATTTGCTTTTTGGCTACTTGTATATATTCTGTTATGAAATGTCCTTTTAACACTTTGTTTCTAAGTTTTTTGTCTTATTATGGAATTGAACAGTCTTTTATATATTCTTGACACTTGTCCATTGTCAGAATACATATATGTATATGTATGTGCGTGTTTATTCTTCCTACATTTCTTATTTTTCAACCCCTTTTTCTAAAAAAAAGAAACATCGAATTAATCCATCTTTTCTCTTATGGTAAATATGTGCTCCATAATCATAATTTTTTAATGTTTCTTCTAAAACTTATTTTTAGTTTTTGTGTTTAGGTGTAATGATCCATTTTGAACACATAATTTTGTGACTATTATGGTCAAGGCTTATTTTTTTCTATAGAGATACACAATTGTTCAAAGCAACGTTTACAGAAAATACTCTGTCTCCAGTAAATTATTTTTAAAACTTTTTCTAAATTCTATTGAACATAAGTGTGAGTCTATTTCTTAATCCTTTCTCCTATTGTCTGATCTATAAATCTATTCTTCTGCTAATAGCATGCTGTCTTAATTATTTGAAGCTATACAGTCAGACTTGAAATCAGGTAATGTGTAAGTTTGTACCTTGTTCTTTGCTTTCGAAGTTGTAACTACTCTAGGTCTTTTGGCTTGCTACATACATTTAGAATTAACTTACCAATTTCTATTTAAAAATAACTGCTGGGATTTTGATTGGGATTGCAATGATCAATATGAGAAAAATATTGAATCCTGTTGTTCATGAAAATGGTATATTTCTCTGTCTATTTGGGTTTCTTCAACTTCTCTCTGCTGCTGCTGCTAAGTCGCTTCAGTCGTGTCCGACTCTGTGAGACCTCATAGACGGCAGCCCACCAGGCTCCCCCATCCCTGGGATTCTCAAGGCAAGAACACTGGAGTGGGGTGCCATGTCATTCTCCAACGCATCAGAGTGAAAAGTGAAAGTGAAGTCGCTCAGTCGTGTCCGACTCTCAGCGACCCCATGGACTGCAGCCCACCAGGCTCCTCCCAGCAACACACAAATCTTAAGTATCTTGTTTCCTGAACTTTTATATCTAAATGTGCACAGAAGACTTCTAGAAAAATAGCTTTTTTAAAGTCTATTTCTGATACCTCTAAATATGAGTCGCCAGTAATTTTCCTCCTTTTGTGTGTCTTCTCTTGCTCCCTTTTCTTACTATACCAGGCAGCTTTTCACCATATCCTTCATAGCTCAGCTGGTAAAGAATCCGCCTGCAATGCAGGAGACCCTGGTTTGATTCCTGAGTCAGGAAGATCTGCTGGAGAAGGGATAGGCTACCCATTCCAGTATTCCTGGGTTTCTCTTGTGATTCAACTGATCGAGAATTGCCTGCAATGAGGGAGACCTGGGTTAGATTCCTGGGTTGAGAATGTCCCCTGGAGAATGGAAAGGTTACCCACCCCAGCATTCTGGCCGGTACAGTCCATGGAGTTGCAAAGAGTCAGACACGACTGAGTGCCTTTCACTTTCACTTTGGTAGAAAGTAGACAGGTGGCAGATCACAGAAACTGGATGGCACAGGGTTGCAGTTCTCACTAAGTTTTGTCCATTTGATTTGCATACTCTTTGCCTAAAGTTCTTTCCAGGGGCTCCCAGCTGAGGTCCCTGGTCGTTTATTAGTTCCCCCACCTAGGTGTTTATCACTTGTGGGTTCTGATCTCCAGCTTTTGTCTGGTTAGCTCCAAGAGACTGAAATTATCGGTTCTCCACTTTAAAAGGCTTCTGCTTTGCTAGCTATTTTCCTCGTCTCTATAGTTCAAAAATTCAGCACATATTTCAAGAAGAAATCAACAATAGTGTTCATTTTTGTGAACTCTATTTTTTTATGAGAATTTGTTCTCTCTAGGACTAAGAAATAGAGGAAAACAACAGAATGGGAAAGACTAGAGATCTCTTCAAGAAAATTAGAGGTACCAAGGGAACATTTCATGCAAAGATGGGCTCGATAAAGGACAGAAATGGTCTGGACCTAACAGAAGCAGAAGATATTAAGAAGAGGTGGCAAGAATACACAGAAGAACTGTACAAAAGAGAGCTTCACGACCCAGATAATCACGATGGTGTGATCACTCACCTAGAGCCAGACATCTTGGAATGTGAAGTCAAGTGGGCCTTAGAAAGCATCACTAGAAACAAAGCTAGTGGAGGTCATGGAATCCCAGTTGAGCTGTTTCAAATCCTGAAAGATGATTCTGTGAAAGTGGTGCATTCTAGATGCCAGAAATTTGGAAAACTCAGCAGTGGCCACAGGACTGGAAAATGGTCAGTTTTCATTCCAATCCCAAAGAAAGGCAATGCAAAAGAATGCTCAAACTACTGCACAAATGCACTCATCTCACACACTAGTAAAGTAATGCTCAAAATTCTCCAAGCCAGGCTTCAGCCATATGTGAATCGTGAACTTCCAGATATTCAAGCTGGTTTTAGAAAAGGCAGAGAAACCAGAAGTCAAATTGCCAACATCCACTGGATTATCAAAAAAGCAAGAGAGTTCCAGATAAACATCTAGTTCTGCTTTATTGACTATGCCAAAGCCTTTGACTGTATGGATCACAATAAACTGTGTAAATTCTTCAAGAGATGGGCATACCAGACCACCTGACCTGCCTCTTGAGAAACCTATATGCAGGTCAGGAAGCAACAGTTAGAACTGGACATGGAATAACGGACTGGTTCCAAATAGGAAAAGGAGTATATCAAGGCTGTATATTGTCACCTTGCTTATTTAACTTCTATGCAGAGTACATCATGAGAAATGCTGGGCTGGAAGAAATACCAGCTGGAATCAAGATTACCAGGAGAAATATCAATAACCTCAGATATTCAGATGACACCACACTTATGGCAGAAAGTGCAGAGGAACTAAAAAGCCTCTTGATGAAAGTGAAAGAAGAGAGTGAAAAAGTTGGCTTAAAGCTCAACATTCAGAAAACTAAGATCATGGCATCCGACTTCATGGGAAATAGATGGGGAAACAGTGGAAACAGTGTCAGACTTTATTTTTGGGGGCTCCAAAATCACTGCAGATGGTGATTGCAGCCATGAAATTAAAAGATGCTTACTCCTTGGAAGGAAAGTTATGACCAACCTAGATAGAATATTCAGAAGAAGAGACATTACTTTGCCAACAAAGGTCCATCTAGTGAAGGCTATGGTTTTTCCAGTGGTCATGTATGGATGTGAAAGTTGGACTGTGAAGAAAATGAGTACTGAAGAATTGACGCTTTTAAACTGTGGTGTTGGAGAAGACTCTTGGGAGTCCCTTGGACTGCAAGGAGGTTCAAGCAGTCCATTCTAAAGGAGATCAGTCCTGGGTGTTCTTTGGAAGGACTGATGCTGAAGCTGAAACTGCAATACTTTGGCCACCTCATGTGAAGTGTTGACTCATTGGAAAAGACTGATGCTGGGAGGGATTGAGGGCAGGAGGAGAAGGGGACGACAGAGGATAAGATGGCTGGACGGCATCACCAACTCGATGGCATGAGTTTGAGTGAACTCCGGGAGTTGGTGGTGGACAGAGAGGCCTGGCGTGCTGCAGTTCATGGGGCCGCAAATAGTCGGACACGACTGAGCAACTGAACTGAACTGAACTGAGGACTTGGTTACCTTGACATTCATAATTTTTTTTTCTTCTCAGATTTGTGAGTTCACCAAAAGTTCTGCTGGATTCTTCACCACTTAGCAAGGCCATCTGCCTCCTATGTTCCAAACATAGGCGATGCCCTGAGGTATAATGATACTGTATGGTGTCTAAACTTTCTATGATTCTCTTCACTCCAGACTCCTGAAATATCAAGTCTCATTTCCTGCAATAACTATGTCTTTTAAACATTATTTCAAACTTTTTCTTTCTTCTTTTTTTGCTTTTTGTTTTCAGCGGGAGACTGGTCTTATACATGCTACTACATCATAGCCTGAGAATTGTCCTTTTTGCACATGACTTATCTTTAAAGATATTTGTCCATTTCATTTATATCACCAAATTTATTGGCTTTAAGTAGTTCATATTATTAACTTCATATTATTATTTAATATTATTTTAAATTATATCATTATATTATTAGTTCATATTATTAACTAAGTTTCCCTGGTGGCTCAGATGGTAAAGAATCCGCCTGTAGTGCGGGAGACCTGGGTTTGATCCCTGGGTTGGGAAGATCCTCTGGAGGAGGGCATGGCATCCCACTCCAATAGTCTTGCCTGGAGAATCCCAATGGACAGAGAAGTCTGGTGGGCTACAGTCCACGGGGGTCACAAAGAGTCAGATGAGTGAGAGACTAAGCACACATTATTAGCTTATTGTTTTTAAATTTTTATAGCATCTAAATGATTCCCTGCTTTCATTTTTCATACTAATGATTAGAATATTCTGTGTTGTTTTCTTGATCAGTCAAGCTAGAAGCCTGTTAGTTTCCAAAACATCAACTTGTGGTTTCAGTGATTTTCTGTATTATTTGTTCATTAAAAAATATTGCCATTCTTTTTTCTTTCTTATTTTTTATTTACCTTGTGCTTACTTTTCCTCTCTTCCTCTAGTTTCCTAGGGCAGAAGATTAGATAATAATTTTAGATGTTTTCCTCTGATCCAATAAATAATTAAAAACTATAAATTTCCCATATAAACATGGATTTCTTATATATTGTATCTTCACAACTTTTGACATTTTATATTTTCATGTATATCTGAATTAAAAATATTTTCAATATTTCTCTGTAATTTCCTCTCTCATCCATTGGTTGTTTAGAAGTGTATTATTTAAACTTCAAGTGTTTGGAAAACTTCAGATTTTTCTGTAATTGATCTCGTTTTGTTATGATCAAAAAACATACTTTGTATAATTGATTTATTTTAAACTTATTGAGATTTGTTGAAAGTGAATAGTGAGAGTGAAAGTCACTCAGTTGTGTCCAACTCTTTGCAACCCCCTGGGCTATACAGTCCATGGAACTCTCTAGACCAGAATACTGGAGTGGGTAGCCTATCCCTTCTCCAGCAGATCTTCCCAACCCAGGAATGAAACCAGGATCTCCTGCATTGCAGGTGGATTCTTTACCAGCTGAGCTCTCAGGGAGTGATCTATGCCTATCTATATCTATCTGTTGGTCTCTACACAGATGTACTTATCTATACCTATGTGTGTGTGCGTGTGTGTGTGTGTGTGCATGAGTTTGTGTGCCTGTGTGTGTTCATGTGTTTGTGTGTGTGTGTGCATGTGTGTGTGCGCATGTGTGTGTGTGTTCATGTGTGTGTGTGTGTTCGTGTGTGTGTGTGTGTGTTCATGTGTGTGTGTGTGTGTTCGTGTGTTTGTGTGTGTGTGCTCAGTCATCTGGTTGTTCTCAACTCTTTGTGGCCCCATGGATGACTGTAGCCCATCAGGCTCACTCCTCCGTTCATAGAATTTTCCAGGCAAGAATGCTGAGGCAGGTTGCCATTTCCTCCTCCAGGGGATCTTCCCCACCTGGGGACTGAACCCACCTCTCTCTCATCTCCTGCAATGGCAGGCGGTTTCTTCACCACTAGCGCCGCCTGGGAAGCCCCACCGATGCCTACGCTGACATCTGTATCTGTGTATCACACAGGCCTGTGGCTTCTTCAGCCCGGCTGCTCCTATGAACCCTGAGGTCATACTTCTCCCTGGAGCACAGAACCAGAGACTGAACAAGCTGGAGAGCAGTGGCGCACATTCCTGCTCAGCGTGGGGTTAGTCAGACAAGCCCTCTAGCCTGGGGCCTTTCCTACCCAGCCCCTCTTTTGTTCTGTTCACCAGGGTTGGACCTGCACTGCAGTCTGAAGACTGCCTACGCAAGTTATCTCCCCAGCAATTTTTCACAAACATTTCCTTAAGAGAATCCGTCACATCTAAACCTGTCTAAGTGTCTCATCCTTGGATGACTTAAAGTAGCATAATGAAAATCACATCGATTCAGTTGACCCTTTAACAACATGGGTTTGAACTGACTTGCTCCACTTATATATGTGGATTTTTAAAAACTATTTTTATTTTGTTAAATTTTTTGAAATTTTTATTTTAACTTTAGTTTGCTTTACATTACTGTATTGCTTTTGCCAAACATTGACATGAATTCACCACGAGTGTACAAGCGTTCCCAAACATGAAACTATTTTTAAATAAACGTGTACAGTAAGACATAGTCTGTGTCTGGTTGAATTCAGGGTTAGTGGAATCTGTGGCTGTGGAACAGTGGATACGGAGGGCCGACTGTGGGATGTGGGTGTCTGCAGATTTTGGTATATGCAGGGGCTCCTGGAACCAGTCCTCTGCGTGATACAGGGATGGGACAACTGTGTGTATAATTTCCAGTGTTCTTTATCCCTTCCTGTTATATACAAGTCGCAAGCTGATTTTAATTTTCAGCCTAAAAGACTTTTTCTTTAGCATTTCTTTAAACTGTATCTGGTAGCAATGGATCGTGTCAGTTTTATTTATCTGAAAATGTCCTTGTGACACTTTTAATTTTTTTAATTACTTCAGTAGTTTAAATATTTAATCCAATATCTGGCTCTCCTTCAGATGTTAATTATGTTGCTGTGTCCTGCCTTGCAGTGTGTTATTTTATGCTGATGCTTTTGTTTTTGTTATTTTTGGCTTTCAGCGGTTTTAGTAGCTTATGTGGTATTGTTATTTTTGTTTGTTTGTTTTTACCCATATCTTCCTTGTGAGTTGTTGAGCTTCTTGAATATGAAAATTAAGGATTATTTCAACAAACTTAGGGGAAATTTGATATTATGTCTTTAAATATTGGTTCCTCATTTTTATCTTCTCATTCTGCGAGTCCAGTTGTTGGGCTACTTGATATTGACCTTATGTCTCTGCGGTACTTTAGTGTTTTGTTTTTTTTTTCAATATTTCTCCTTTTTGTTACTTTGACTGAAAATTTCCAGAAATATTTCTTTAAATTCACCAATTCTTTCTCCGCTATCTCAAATCTATTGTTGAACCTGTCTGCTAATTTTCTGTTATCTCAGTTGTTACATTTTTCAAATATAGAATTTTTAAAATTCCTTTCTGTATCTTCTATTTCTGTGTTAACAATTCATTTTTACTCATGAATACCATATTTTCTTTTCTTCATCAAACAAGTTTTACTTTAGCTCTTTGGAAACATTGTATCAGCTGCTTTCCTGTCTGTGCCTGCTGAATCCGGAGCCTGGATACACTCAGCGTCAGTCCCTCCTGACTAGCTTTTACTCGTTCATTTGTTTTCTTACAAAATGGCCATACTTCCTGGTTCTTGGTATGTTTGGCAATTTGGGGTTGAAAACTGAACATTGAGGGTAGTGTGTTATGGGGATTCTGAAGTCTGTTGTGTCAGTTCTAACAGGGAGTGAACTTGGCTGCTATAGTTGAGTAGCTCAGTCTTGCCCAACTCTTTGAGACCCTGTGGACTTGGCTGTACTCAAACTGATTTTGCTCTTCCTGTGGTATACAGCAGCTGATATATCTTTGTTCATTTTTAAAAAAATTTTTGGCCTCAAGTTATTGGGATTTTCTAGGCATGTTCTCAGAGAAGGCAATGGCATCCCACTCCAGTACTCTTGCCTGGAAAATCCCATGGATGGAAGAGCCTGATAGGATGCAGTCCATGAGGTCGCTAGGAGTCGGAAACGACTGAGCGACTTCACTTTCACTTTTCACTCTGATGCATTGGAGAAGGAAATGGCAACCCACTCCAGTATTCTTGCCTGGAGAATCCCAAGGACAGGGGAGCCTGGCTGGTTTCTGTCTATGGGGTCGCACAGAGTTGGACACGACTGAAGCAATTTAGCAGCAGCAGCAGCAGGCATGTTCTCTGAGAATCTCTCATACCTACATAATTTAGCAGTCAGCCAAAGTTTGGTGCAGAATTTATACTTAAATTTTATTTGGCACTCATTCTCTCTGTGATTCTCATGAATTAAGACTTCCCCCTTAATCTTCTGTTCCTTTTACTTATTTATTTTTAAAGATTTCCTAATGTGGACAATTTGTAACGTCTCTATTGAATTTGTTATAGTATTGCTTCTTTTTTTAGGTTCTTTTTTTTTTTTTGTCTGGGAGGCATGTGGGTCTTAGCTTCCTGACCAGGGATCAAACCCACATCCCCTGCACTGGAAAGCGTTAGTTGCTCAGTCACGTCTAACTCTTTGTGACCTCATGGACTGTAGCCCACCAGGCTCCTCTGTCCGTGGAATTCTCTAGACAAGAATACTGGAGTGGGTTGTCATTCCCATCTCCAGGGGATCTTCCTGACCCAGGGATCAAACTCGGGTGTCCTGCATTGCAGGCAGACTCTGGAAGATGAAGTATTAACCACTGGACCACCAGAGAAGTTCATTCTTGGTTCTTTAAGTAGCTCTCATGCCTGCCCTCTGATACCTTAAGAGGTTTCTGTTTCTCTGCCTTTGGAGACCTGTGTGGTGTGGGTCGACACTTTCAGGTACGAGAGTCCCAGCATCACAGTTCCTCTGGGTACAGTAGCAGTCTTTGAAATACATGCTCTTCTCCTGTTTAAACTGCTCTTTGTCGTTCTGCATCATCTCCAGATATTGTTAAAAATTTTGTCCAGTTTTAATCATTATTGTCTCTGTGAGGAATCACCTGTTCTCATCATGTGGCTATTACTAGGATTCATGGTTACGATTTAATAATATTTCCCGCGTGCTACTCTCCATTTACGTGTAGGTAAAATTATATGCTGGATTTCTCACATTTTGGAATAAGTATAGTTTTTATTACAAATTAGACAAATAAAAAGCCATCCCTTATTTTTATGTGCTTAAGAACTATTAAACTTACATAGAAATGATGTTTCTTATAGATTTAAAAATCTCTCCACTAAACACGTGGAGCTTTGCGTTGTTTCTGTATCACTTGGATGATTCTGACATCACATGCGTGGTCACTGTGCATTTTAGACTTTTGACATATGCTTATATGGACCTTGATCATTTACACTTATTTAGAAAGTAATTTTCTAGATCTTTTAACATTTATTAGCGGAGGTGTGCATCATGTTCCTTCATCCATTTAAAGGGCTCCTCTCAGGAAGTGAAGCCCTCATCACTGTTGGTAAAAATATAAATTGGTGCCACTACATGGGAAACAGCATGGAGATGTCTCAAAAGCCTGTCTATAGGACTCCCACGTGACCCAGCGATCCCTCTGCTGGGTGCATAACCAAGGAAATGCGAACACTAACTCGGACACTTCCTAGGGCAGTCTTTGCCATTGCGCTGGGTCTGGGCATCTAATGATGCGCTGGTTCTTAATCTTTGGGGCTGTAGAGGCTCTCTGGAAATTTTATAAGAGTTTGAAGCCATCTTCACTTAAACTTCAATCTTGTTTACTTTAAAAAAAAAAAAAAGGAAAAAAGTTCAGATAGAGAAACTAGCGGTCAGAACAGTTTAAGAGAATGGCAAATTTTGTGCATGCTAATCCCTTGGGATTTTGTTAAAATGTAGGTTTGGACTCCTTAATCCGAGGTAGGGCTGGTGACTACTCTAGTCAACTTCATAGATGCTGGTAATAGGAGGACCAGCCTTGAGAAGCACTAGGGTGACATAAATGTGTTGATGTCTGAAGATCTGTTAGTCTTCAGATGTACCCTCTTAAGTTTCAGCTGGCCTCTAATAAGGCGGTTGCTGATCCAATAGGACTCCTACATCAGTAAATTCAGACTAACGCCTCTCTCCATCCTTGAAAGGCCATGAGTTATGACAAGAGCTGAAGATCCAAAATGTCCTTCAGCTTCTTTTGAATAGCATTTAATGGCACCCTCTGGGGCTTCCCGAACCCACCTGCCAATGCGAGAGACATGAGGATTGCAGATCCAACCCCGAGTCCAGAAGGTCCTCTGGAGGAGGGCAGGGCAACCCACTGCAGCGTTCTTGCCTGGAGAATTCCATGGACAGAGGAGCCTGGCAGGCTACAGTCCATAGGGTCGAACAGAGTTGGACAGACTGAAACAACTTAGCACGTGCATGCACACGCACGTACACACACACACACACACACACAGGAATGGCTTACCTTAATCAGAAATGGTTAGTTGAGTTAAATGGCCCATCTGTTCTTTCTTTATTTTTATTTTTTGCTATATGAAACTCAAAGACGCTCTTGCATCTTAAAAATGAATGAAAGAGGGACAAAAGGAGAAACACTGCTTGTAACAAACTTTAAAAACAGCCCTTTCTGATGCTGAAAATGTTAATTAAACAGATCACTCATTTCCATGTGTGACTCAGACCTCAGTGACATAAATCTCATTTTCTATAAATTTGCACTTATACACAAAGTTAATATCCTTTTGACTTTTTTGTCCCTTTTCTTGATTGCTAGGAAGCTCACAGTCATATTTTGAATCAGTGTTTCTAACTGATAAGAGCATAGGATCTTCATGATTTAAATTTTCCCTGATCTTGAATTTTCATATAATTTTGAGATTCCCTAGGGCTTCCCTGGTGGCTCAGACAGTAAAGAATCTGCCTGCAATGCAGGAGACCTGGGTTCAATCCCTGGTTTGGGAAGATCCCCCAGAGAAGGAAATGGCAACCCACTCCAATTTCTTGCCTGGAGAATTCCATGCACAGAGGAGTCTGGTGGGCTATAGTCATGGGAGCTCAAAGAATTGGACACAACTGAGCAGCTAATACACAACTTGAAAAGATACATGACCCCATTGTTCATAGCAGCATTATTTATACTTGACAAGATATAGAAGCAACCTAAATGTCCATTGACAGCTGAATGGATAAAAAAGATGATATGCATACACACATACACACATATATACACACATACATATATGTGCATTGCTCAGCCGTAGGAAAAGAATGAATTTTTGCCATGTGTAACAAGATGGATGGAACTGAAGGGTATTAGTTTTAGTGAAATAAGTCAGAAAAAGAAAAATCCTGAATGTTTTCACTTATATGTGGAATCTAAAAACTAAATGAATGAATATAACAAAATAGAAACAGATTCACAGGTATTGAGAACAAACAAGTGGTTACCAGTGGGGAGAGGGGCGAGGAGACGGGCAAGATAGGGGTAAGGGATTAAGAGATACAAACTACTGTGTATCAAATAAATAAGCTACAAGAATATACTGTACAACAGAGACTATTACCTATTTTATAATAAATTTAAATTGATAATAATTTATAAAATATAGAAGCACTATGTAATATATCTGAAACTAATATACTATAAATCAACTGCTGCTGCTGCTGCTGCTAAGTCGCTTCAGTCGTGTCCAACTCCGTGCAACCCCAGAGACGGCAGCCCACCAGGCTCTGCCATCCCTGGGATTCTCCAGGCAAGAACACTGGAGTGGGTTGCCATTTCCTTCTCCACTGCATGAAAGTGAAAAGTGAAAGTGAAGTCGCTCAGTCCTGTCCGACTTTTGGCAACCCCATGGACTGCAGCCCACCAGGCTCCTCTGTCCATGGGATTTTCCAGGCAAGAGTACTGGAGTGGGCTGCCATTGCCTTCTCTCATAAATCAACTATACATCAGTAAAAAACAATTAATAAACAAATGACAGACACCTCTCTGCCCATAACCGTATTTTCCTTTCTAATATGGCTTATTTGAGTTTTCCGTAATTTTCTATACCACTCACTTAAGGGAAACAAATGTTAGACACTCAGTCATGTCCGACTCTTTGTGACCCCATGGACTGTAGCCCACCAGGCTCCTGTGTCCATGGATTTCTCCAGACAAGAATACTGGAGTGGGTTGCCATTCCCTTCTCCAACACTCTCTTAAGCTGGCTATTTGTATATCAACCCTGTTCTTTAGCCTCTGACCACCTTGATGACTGGCATCTTGGTTTGCTTACCTTTGTGTCTAATATACCTAGTGCTGTGCCTTTCACCTTACCGGTCTTTTCTATGCATTCAAATGAACTGCAAAGGCTGGGTTATTTATGAAGAGACTCCCAACCCAGCTGATCTAGGAGCTTCATTTCCAAATGGTGAAGCTGAGAGAGGCGTGGACTTGCTCGAGGCTACACAGCATGTATGTGGTCGAGCAGAAATCTCTTCCTCTCAACAAACCCTGCTATCTTGCTAAAATGGATTAAGCCTAAGACAGCTTCAATTACCACCTCTTCCACACACATATATTCAAGTAAAATATGTACTTATTCCAAAGCAATTTTAAGCTCTAAAATTGTTAAAGTCTTTCCATTAATATTCTGCTTCATAAAGTCATTTTTGGTTATTAATGACACCAAAATTCGAGGCTTCTTGTTCTTGGTGTTGTGTCATCCCAGGAGCACGTCAGTGGGTGATGTATGTGGCTAATTTAGTGATACCCTGCAACTTCATAGAGAATCACCCTGCTAGGTTTTGGCAAGAAGATTCGGTTTATAAAACTTGGAATTCACCATCTAGGATAAATAATGTCTAGGCCTGTCCCATTTTAAGAGTGCATTCCAGTTGAGAAAAGTAAATAAGCTTTCTCTTTTCTCTCAGCCATATCTATTCATTTTTATGTGACAATAAACACAGAATATTTAAGAAAGGATTAAGCTGACAGTTAGGAGACCTGGGTTCTCAACAGACTCTGCCTTTAACTTACTGATGACTTACTCCCTTTCTGTGGGTCATGGATCCTTTAAGTTGAAGCACTTCAATAGGTACACAGAGTCTGAGCATACCTCAGAGATGTCAGTGTGTTCAGAGAAGGCAATGGCACCCCACTCCAGTACTCTTGCCTGGAAAATCCCATGGACAGAGGAGCCTGGTGAGCTGTAGTCCATGGGGTCTCGAAGAGTCAGACACAACTGAGTGATTTCACTTTCACTTTTCACGTTCATGCATTGGAGAAGGAAATGGCAACCCACTGTAGTGTTCTTGCTTGGAGAATCCCAGGGACGGGGAGCCTGGTGGGCTGCTGTCTATGGGGTCTCACAGAGTCAGAGACAACTGAAGCAATTTAGCAGCAGCAGCAGCAGCAGTTAGTATATAAGGCCAGAAAAGCTTTCAGAAGCCAAATCTTTGTCTAACCTCTGAATATAAAAGGGAAGCCCAGTTTTTCTTAGAGAAGCTTTTCCTTTAGTTTCTGCCATTAATCAAAAATTCAAAAACATTGCACCCTTATTGCAGTAGAAGCCAGCCTCCAAAACTTTCACAAGAAAAATAACAGAAACCATATTCTGAATAGTCAAAGGACTGAGAAATCACTTTCAGCATGTTCATTTTAAAGCTGCAGGTCAAAGGAAACATAAGACAAGGCCTTTATAGGGGAGGTGGCATTCAAGATGATCCTCTAGGAAGGAGTAAGATTTTCACATTGACTCCTTAACCCCATCATTCCTTTTAGTGCTTATTCATTCAGTGTGTAATTCTTGGGATCCTACTGTGGACCGGGCTGTGCTCGTCATTGGAGAGACAGTGGTGAGCACTTGGGGAGGGGGTTAGTCTAGGGAGGAGACAGACATTAACCCAATAGGCAAGTATATGTATCATCACAAATCACTGTTGTTACTGCACAGTAAGAAAGTACAGTGAAGCTTGGTGTAATTCAGTGAAGGCGGCAAAGGCTTTCCAGAAAACTGGCACTCGGGCTGATATCTTCCTTGTGGCCAGGCAGAGGGGCGATGGGGCAGGGGTGGACGAAAGGTCCTTTAGAGGGAGGGAGACTGCGTGTCCTTAAGGGGTGGGAACCACCGGGTCGGTGGGGCTGGCGCTGAGTCGGGAGGGTCCTCAGGGAAAGGATATTCTGGGCGAAGAGAGGAGATGTGGAGAAGAGCATAACCTGTCCTGAGAATTACAGGTAATTGCATTTGGTGTGGGCTCTCCATACTTGAGGAGAGGAAGTGGCGGTTCTGGGAGAAACGCGGGGTGAGTTTGTATTACAGAGAGGTTTCGGTGACAGGTTAAAGAATCCCGGCTTAGGTACCATGTGTTAAGGAGAGTCAGACCTTGGAGCATGCTGTTACACACATCTATTTGTTGCCGGGTGAAGAGATTTAAAACGAAAGAAAAAAAGTCACCCTATAAAATGGGGTCTGCGAGGGACCCAATGTGTGTGCACAGCGGGCTGCGAGTCCGCACGGATACTACCACACACCTTGCCTTCCCTTTCATGTGGCTAGCTGCGGACGCGCGTGAGGGATGGCAGACAGCCTCGCGCTTTTCATCACAGATGCCGTTTGTTGTTACTTTCAGCCTGTTTTCTTCCTTGAGGCGTCACCCAAGCGGTACAAAATGACACGGAGAAAAATAAAGGCGTCTCTTTTTCATGGCTGGGTTATAGTAACAGATGGTCACGTTCACTCGGCAAAGAAATAGCTCAAGTGATAAACACAGCTGGATTGAGAGGGGCAGGAGGAAGGTTTTTGCCAGGATCCCCATTCATCGCTGATTCTGGAGAGCTTACCCAGGTGCTGTGACAGCTTTTCAGCCCCCACAAAGAAGGGGCACTTGAGTACTTGTGCAGGAAGGAAGAGAGGGCTGAGGAATCAGCTAAGATACACACCTTGGGGGGCAGCACCCACTCACACCCCCTCAGCTTTTACACCAAACCCTCACCACATCCTGTCAAGTTTGTTTCTTAAATTTCTGTCTGTTTTTCCCCTGTTCTACCAATTTATTCAGGTCTCTTTTATCTCTAGTCTGTGCCTTTTTTATTTTTTTTTTTTAAATTTTGAATCTCTCCGTTGTTTATTACCTTCTGATTTCAATACCTGATGTTTAAGACAACATCCACCACATTCAAGTGAGCACGAGATAAACTGTTACACCAAAATTATATCTTTTCCTAAGTCTGTTCTGAAGACAGTTCCTGTAAGTTTCAGCTTTACTGAGGTATAATTGACAGGTAAAGCTGTAGATATTTCAAGCATGCATTGTGGTGATTTGATGTATCTACAAGGGTTTCTCCTCCAACTAGTTAATTGGCATACCCATCTCTTCACATATTTATCTATATTTTTGTGAGAACATTTAGGTTCCATTTTCTTAGCAAATTGCAATTAGACAGTACAGTGTTATCAACTGTAGTCACCATGTTCTACATCAGAACCTCAGATCTTATTCATCTTGTAACTGCAAATTCATACACTTTTACCAGCTTCTCCCTATTTCCCCCACCTCCATCCCCTGGCAACCACTGTCTACTATTTTCTACTGTTTCTATGTGTTTGACTTTTCTTTCTCGATTGCACATGTAAGTGATGCCATGCAGTATTTGCCTTCCTTGTCCAGCTTATCTCACTTAGCTTAATGCCCTCAAGGTCCATCCATCCACATTGTCACAAAAGGAAGCAGTTCCTTCTTTCTCACAGATGAATAACATTCCATTTTATAAAAACCACATGTCTTTGTCCATTCATCTATTGATGGACACTTTGGTTGTTTTCATATTTTGGCTATGTGAATAATGAAATGGGGGTGCAATGAAAAGTGGGTGCAGCTATCTGTCTGATACTCTGTTTTTATTTCTTTGGGATGTATAACCAAAAGTGGGATGCTGGATCATATTTATGTTATTTTAATAGCCTCCTAATACTGCCTTCTCTTTTCTAGTATACATGCTGCTAGAAAGCCATAGTTCTAAAATATGAATTTGACCATTTTTCTTTCCCATTGCAAACCCAATGAGGTTTCCTGTTGGTTTCAATCTGCAACCCAAGCTATTGAATTTGGCGAGAAATAACCTCTAGGAATCAGCCCCTGGCTAGCATGGAGGCTCATCTCTACTCAACATCTGTCCATCACAGACACATTCATATACTTCTGTTCAACAACTGGTGCCCTATTTGTAGTTCCATGAATGTTCTGAATAATCCAAGCCCCTTGCTTTCCCTTTCCTGTTTGTTCGTACTGGAGTAGTTTTCCTTATTCCTACTCAACCATCAAAACCCTATTCAGTAGTTCCTCTCTAAGAAGTCTGCTTACAGCTTGCCTTCAACAGCCCAGAATAACCAAATAACTACTCTCTTTTAGCATCCACATGTCTTTTAGAAATCTCTGTTTTTGCCATTAACAATTAGGTTATAGTTATTTGTTCACGTGACAATCTCACTATTACTGGGGGCTTCCTAGAGAAAATAAGGATTCTTCATTAGTCATCATCTGTCTCCAAAGTCCATTATAAACTTTCCAAGCAGCAACTCTAACAGTAAACAGTTATGGTAGTTTGCTTTTTCATGCTGTCCATGGGATTCTTAAGGCAAGAATACTGAAGTGGTTTGCCATTCCCTTCTCCAGTGGACCACATTTGGTCAGAACTCATCATCATGACCTGTCTGTCTTGGGTGGCCCTACAAGGCATGGCTCATAGTTTCATTGAGTTAGACAAGGTTGTGGTCCATGTGATCAGATTGGTTAGTTTTCTGTGATTGTGGTTTTCATTCTGTCTGCCCTCTGATGGAGAAGGATAAGAGACTTATGGAAGCTTCCTGTTGGCAGATACTGACTGGGGGGAATCTGGGTCTTGTTCTGATGGACAAGGCCATGCTCAGTACATCTTTAATCCAGTTTTCTGTTGATGGGTGGGACTGTGTTATCTCAATGTTTTTTGACCCGAGACCAAACTATGGGGGAGGTAACGAAGCTAATGGTGACCTCCTTCAAAAGGTCCCAGGCACACACTGCTGCGCTCAGTGCCCTAACCCTGCAGCAGGCCATTGCCAGCCCACGGCTCCACCAGAAACTCCTGAACACTCACAGGCAAGTTTGGGTCAGTCTCTTGTGGGGTCACTGCTCCTTTCTCGCAGGTCCTGGTGCGCAGAAGGTTTTGTCTGTGCCCTCCTAGGGTCTGTTTCCCCAGTCCTGTGTAAGTTCTGTAATCAACTCCCACTGGCCTCCAAAGTCAAATTTCCTGGGGGTTCTCAGTTCCTTTGCCAGATCCCCAGGTTGGGAAATCTGTTGTGGGTCCTAGACGTTTCTTAACAGTGTGAGAATTTATTTGGTGTAATTGTTCTGCAGTTTTCGGGTCTTCTGCTCAGCAGCTCTGTGGTGGGGTTAGTGGCGACCTCCTCCAAGAGGGCTTATGCCACATGCCACGTGTTCCAGGTCTGCCGCAGCCAGTGCCCCTGTCCCTGCGGCAGGGCACTGCTGACCTGTACTTCCACAGGAGACACTCAAACACGCAAAGGCAGGTTTGGCTAAGTCTCTGTGGGGTCTCTGTGGGGTCTCTGGTGCACACAAGGTTTTGTTTGAGCCCTCCAAGTATCTCTGGTGGGTAGGTATGGGGTTTGATTCTAACCATGATTTTGCCCTTCCTACCATCTTGTTGGGGCTTATCCTTTGTCCTTGGACATGAGGAATCTTTTTTTGGTGGGATCCATTATTCTCCTGTCGATGGTTGTTGAGCAGCAAGTTGTAATTTTGGAGTTCTCACAGGAGAAGATGAGCTCACATCCTTCTACTCTGCTCGCTTTTACAGGTCAAGAAGCAACAGTTAGAATCAGACATTAAACAATGGACTGATTCTAAACTGGGAAAGGAGTGTGTCAAGGCTGTATATTGTCATATTGTCACCTTTCTTATTTAACTTCTACGCAGAGGACATCATGCAAGATGCTGGGCTGGAGGAAGCACAAGCTGGAATCAAGATTGCCAGGAGAAATGTCAATAACGTCAGATATGCAAATAACACCACCTTTATGACAGAACGCTAAGAAGAGCTAAGGAGCCTCTGATGAAAGTGAAAGAGGAGAGTGAAAAAGTTGGCTTATAGCTCAACATTCAGAAAACTAAGATCAGGGCATCTGGTCCCATCACTTCATGAAAAATAGACGGGGAAACAATGGAAACAGCAACAGACTTTATTTTCTTGGGCTCCAAGATCACTGCAGATGGTGACTGCAGCCATGAAATTAAAAGACACTTGCTCTTTGGAAGAAAAGCTATGGCCAACCTAAACCACATATTAAAAAGCAGAGACATTACTTTGCCGACAAAGGTCCATCCAGTCAAGGCTATGGTTTTTTCCAGTAGTCATGTATGGATGTGAGAGTTGGACCATAAAGAAAGCTGAGTGCCAAAGAATTGATGCTTTTGAACTGTGGTGTCAGAGAAGACTCTTGAGAGTCCCTTGGACTGCAAGGAGATCAAACCAGTCAATCCTAAAGGAAATCAGTCCTGAATATTCATTGGAAGGATTGATGCTGAAGCTGAAACTCCAATACTTTGGCCACATGATGCTAAGAACTGACTCCTTGGAAAAGACCCTGATGCTGGGAAA
The DNA here is from genome assembly GCA_006410935.1 of Redunca redunca. Taxonomy (NCBI): domain Eukaryota; kingdom Metazoa; phylum Chordata; class Mammalia; order Artiodactyla; family Bovidae; genus Redunca; species Redunca redunca. The sequence continues at coordinate 271,010 of SJYQ01001715.1, forward strand.
GATTGAAGGCAGTAGGAGACAGAGGATGAGATAGTTGGATGGTATCACCAACTCTATGGACATGAGTTTGAGCGAGCTCCAGAAGTTGGTGATGGACAGGGAATCCTGGTGTGCTGCAGTCCATGGGGTCTCAAAAAGTCAACTGAGTGAATGAGCTGAACTGATCTGATGGAATGTTGCTATGAGCCAGGAATTATGCTAAAGCGTCTTTGACCAGCAGGGTAATAGGGGCTCAACACAGTGTTTTTGATTCTAAGTTCCTCATCAAACAGAGTTTGATCCATCTGTTGATTCACAAAGAGGGGTGTCAACAAACTATGTCCTTAAAGCATAGGCTCAGCTGAGAACCTGAAATGGAAGGGGCAGTTAGGTACTGAATAAAAGAATCATATGTCTCTTCTCCAGAATGTTCAGTTGAACTCAAGAAGCATCAATTAAATAACTGCTGCATACCCAACCTTGTAGTAAGCAACTAAGCAAGGGTTTGCTTCAATAAAGGTGCTCTACCTTGTTCCAAGTCAATTTTTCTAATATGTAAATAAAAATATATTAGTACTCTGATCACGGTGTTTGAATTACATGTGCATAAAAGGGCTCACTGGGGACTCAACTCTGAGCACAGAGTGTGGAGAGGGAGCACAGACTAGGAATGAACAAGGCTCCAGACCCTAGCCTGTGAGTGTCTCGCCATGTGAGCTTGGGCCAGACACTGCTCTTCTCCCATGTCTCAGTTCCACCACCTTGAAATCGAGAGAAAGGATCTGGCTGGGCTCTCTTGTCTCTTCCATCTTTGATAAAATCTGTGGTTCTATGGCTCCCTCCTCAAAAGTTGCTCTAAAAATGCTATTTTCCATACCTCCGATGGAAGCAATTCCCCTTCTAGCCTTACAGGTATCAACACTAAGAGAAGCTTCCAGTGGCATTAAAACTTGTCTCCTCAAGCTAGTCGTAAGGCTTTTTTGGAGGGCAAGACAGATCCTAAGGACTAAGGAACAGGCCAGCAAATCTATGTCTGGGCCCCATATTATTCTGATGCCACATGTTACTAAGTAAAGTCCTAGAGAAGGTAGAGAGACAGCTCTGAAGTTGCAAAGTCTCGCAACACATCTTAGCTCTGCCTGCAGTATGACCTGGAAGGAGAACTTCAAATGAAGACAGTGTTGTAACTATTACATAAGCAAGTTTTTAAAATTTATTTGGCTGTTCCAGGTCTTAGCTGCAACATGTCGGTTAGTTCCCTAACTGGGGATTGAACCTGGGCCCCCTGCACTGGGAGTGAGGAGTCTCAGCTCCTGGACCACCAGGGAAGTCCCTATAAGCTGGTTCTCTGGTAAATACATATCTAACACTTAGATCAGTTTGGCATAGAGTGAGAACTCCTTAAATATCATCATTATTGTTCATATCACTCATCAAAGTGCTGCTTCATTTTACACAGAAGAAAACTAAGACCCAGGGAAGCGATACGACATTTCTCTGGTCACAGAGCAACCCCTTCAGTAAGAAAAACCTAACACCAAGTATTAAAGAAGTATCGCTGTCACAGCAACTGATAGTCATCTGTAACCTTTTAGGTTTGCAGAGGTCATCAGCTAGGAATGCCTGTCATCACTTTGCAAGAAAAGAGCCAGACAAGGTGAGGTTAAGTGACATGGTTGCACAGGCAACTCCTAGCAAACCTGGGGTGCAAATCTGTAAGTCAGTGCCAAGGCATCTTCCTGTTTCATTACATTCACAAGGTTGATAATAAATACAAGCCCCCGGTCCCTTGTGCCTTCCTGAATTCTTGGCACTAGAGTCAGGAACAGAAGAAAAATTCTGGAAATTTGGAGAAGAGAGTATAGCAAGGTCAGTATCTCTGTAAGCGCCTCTGTTCCACTGCCTATCAATCATCTGGCTTCTAGTTGCTCCCAGCGGATGGAAGCAGGAGAGGGTGAGGGAATGTTAAGCCCTGATTGGACTTAACTTTGCAGAACGTGCCTCCTCCATCTCTCCAGGGTCCTGCTAGAGTCTGTCTCCCCCGAGCTCCTCTGAGCCCACCGGGAAACCTTGAGACTCCCTCTGAAACTCTGAGCCCCATACCCCTGAGCAGATGGGCAAGGACGCTTGCTCACTCTCTTAACAGCCTGCTCAAAGGCATCTGACGGTCCGCACTATCTCCCCATCAGCTCTCCGCAACATGCATTATCCATCCATCCTTGAAGCAGGTCCCTCGGTGCAGTGATTAAAACAGTCCTGTGTTGGATAAACCCGATGCAATTTTGCAAAAGTCATCATCTTGGCATTTCCTCTGACACGGCAGAGCACCCACCTCCAATTTGGGGGCTTGCTCATTTGTTTTCCTTCAGACAATCTTGGAGACACTCTTTGCAGTGACCTCTGCTAAAGGAAGAGAACAGTACACCCTTATCCTGATATTATGCAGACACAGTGACAAATGGGTCTATTTGGTATGCTTGACAGAAATGCTAGGGGTGGGAAATAAGAGAGACTTATGAACTCACTGTATCTCTGACCACTTGTAGATAGAGTTTGGGGAAAAAACTAGCTGTTTCTTTCGTTTTTCTTACATTTCTTTACTTACGTCTGTTGTCATTATTCTTCCTTCAGGTAGTCTTGGAATGTCACAGTTTCCAAAGTAGGCTCCAGTCCAACTTCTGAAGGCATTGTGATCCTGAACCGATATGGCATGATTTTCTTAAAACAGCTCCTCCTAACCTCCCTTCCCTGCCCATCCTTCTTAGAGACACTCTGCAAGTTCTCCACTAGTCAAATGATGCATTTGTTTTCATTCTACTCTCTTTTACATTGTTCATGTCCTTAAATCCTGTCAAACATTCTTTAACAAATATGTAGCTGATTCACCTCTCTTTGCTTTTTCCACCATGTGTCCCTCATACAGGTCAATGCAAGGGAGACTCTCCCACATCTGCATTTGTGAAATTTCTGTTGCTTCCATCCATTTCCTTACACTACATCAACATCTATTGGTTTGCACTCATTTGTAATGAATGGAGAACACGGTTGCCCTGATTATTCTTTTTCATCCACGTGGCGGCTTGTTATCAGGGTTCTACCCTGAACACTCCCTGGCATCAGGGGGTTGTTGTCTATCTATTATGTCTCTCCAAACAGAAGGCAACAAAGCAGTAAGCGATAGATGAGTGGACTGGGGAGGATTTATCTCTTGATCATGGAGGGGTCTAGGTGGCTGGGGGATAATTCTATGAGATGAACTGTAAGATAGAATCATTTATTTAAAAACAGATCAGATATAGAGGGAGAAACCAGGAAACTGACCTCCTGAGCGCCTCCTTCCCCAGCGCTGAGCCTCTTCCTCACTCCCTGTACTATTCCTGGGCCCGTCCCTCCATACTCTCATTACCTCCTTACTCATCTGTCCCCCTACACAAGGCTGCAGGCTCCTTACAAGGAAAGAATTCTGCCCTTTCTATGACTGCACCCTCAGCATAATTCTCAATGTTTCTTAATATATGCTTAATACTATTTAATTGAGTTGAATTATGACAACCCATTATGGGGTTCAGTTCAGTTCAGTTCAGTCTGAACTGACTCTTTGCGACCCCATGAATAGGAGCATGCCAGACTTCCCTGTCTATCACCAACTCCTGGAGTTTGCTCAAACTCATGTCCATCATGTCGGTGATGCCATCCAACCATCTCATCCTCTGTCGTCCCCTTATACTCCTGCCTTCAATCTTAACCAGCATCACAGTGTTTTCCAATCAGTAGGCTCTTTGCACCAGGTAGCCAAATTACTGGTGCTTCAGCTTCAGAATCAGTCCTTTCAGTGAATGTTCAGGACTGATTTCCTTTAGGATTGACGGGTTTGATCTCCTTGCAGTCCAAGGGACTCTCAAGAGTCTTCTCCAATACTACAGTTCAAAAACATCGATTCTTATAGCAACTTTCATTTAAAAATACAGATTTTTCTCTTCTGTGTTTGTTTTCCTTTAATTCTTGCTTGGTACTTTTAAGTTTTGTTTGCTTATTTTTGGTTTGTGGTTGTTGTTTTTAAGCTCTGTTAATAAAAGCTGGAGGAAGGAGCACTCTTTGTGTCCTGGTAGGCCAGGGAATTAAATCGAAGGAGAATATTGGTTGGTAACTATTGCATCCCAAGTAAGAGAACCCATAAAACATGGTAACAACTTCTGGATAATTGTGAGATCACTTGTTCAGGGTTTTAGTTGATATAATCATGTTGGAAAGAAACAAGGAAAATATCTGATGTAAGTCGACATACACGAAGATGGTGTTTATCATTTCACATCATGAATTTTCCGGAACTGGCGTAGATTTGAGGGTGAACAGACTCAGTGTCTTCAAGAACCTGAGTTATTGTTGCCACTCTTCTCTGCTACCTTTGAAATACATGTGGGGTCCTCAGATTCACTCTAAAATTCTCAAGACAGTGACCAGCAACAAATGCAGTGCCGTGCTCCCTTACTCACATTGAGCAGGGAAATGAGACTCCCACTTCCGAAATATGTCCTTCCCTTTAACCAGTGCAGAATGCATGCTCACCCCATAATAGGCACCAACAGAATGTGATGACACTCTTTGGGTTGTGGTGGGAGTCCTGGACCCTTCAGTTGCTAAGAGGAAAGATTTACTACGACTGGCTCAGATCAAACTTTCCTAACCTTTGCACTGTTGACATTTTGAGGCCAGATATTTCTATGTCCTAAAAATGCTATCCTGTTGCATTGAAGGAACAGCATTCCTGGCTCACCATGTGTCAGTAGTATCCCTGCCCAGTGTGACACCAATAATATCTGGACACATTGCCATTTGTCTCTTTGGGGGTAAAGTTGTCCCCAGAGTGAAAGCTTAGACCAATCACCTTGAATATTTGAGAATCAAGCAAAATGTCTGCCTTAATCAATTACCCTTCCCTTCACTGACTTTTCCTTTGAGAAGTAAACTTGAAGTTGTTTTGTTTTTTAACATATGCTTGTGAGAGTTAGACCATAAAGAAGGCTGAGCACCAAAGAATTAATGCATTCAAATTGTGGTGCTGGAGAAGACTCTTGAGAGTCCCTTGGACTGCAAGGAGATCAAACCCGTCAATCCTAAAAGAAATCAACCCTGAATATTCATTGGAAGGACTGAAGCTGAAGCTGATGTTCTAATACTTTGGCTACCTGACATGGAAGAGCCTGTGAAGTGGATAAGACCCTCATGCTGGGAAAGATTGAAGGCAGGAGGTGAAGGGGACAACAAAGGATGAGATGGTGGGATGGCGTCACTGACTCAATGGACATGAGTTTGAGCAAGCTCTGGGAGATGGTGAAGGACAGGGAAGCCTGGCGTGCTGCAGTCCATGGGGTCACAAAGGGTCAGACTAGACTGAGCAACTGAACAATGACAATTACTTACAAGAATGCCCGAGCTCTTACATATGCTAACTAGTCTCTCTGATATTCGCTTCTTAAGAACCAGCAAGTAGAATCTTCCATGTAGAAAGTAGACTCTAACAGGTAGCATTGGCTGCACGTTACTGACAGTCTCCCTAATTTAACTTCACACTAACCACACTACCTCTCCTCTAGTATGGTATGTCTTTGGTATCCAAATTAGATAGGTAAGATTTAAGGAGGGAAACCTGTTTTTATGTAGTTGATATCATTGTAAGACAGAGAGAGAAATGAGAGGGAAGAGAGGTGGTGAGGTCATAAGCAGCGTTCTCCACATTCCTTTGTTACCTTTGTTTGCTGTTCACTGTGTGAACAACCATTATGATGAATTCATAACATGCATTATCTTATTGAATAATGCATGAAACGTATGCATCTTTTATCCATTTTACAAGTGGGGAAACTGAAACCAAGAGACATTTTATTCTTGTCTAAGATTGCAGACTTTGGTTTTCATGCAGAAGTTATGACATAAAAACACAATTTGAACCCAACTTCCTGCCACTCTTGTTTTATGAGCCCACCTCTTGAAGCTCCAAGCTTCTAGGATTCTTTCCTTCATGAGGACACGGATACGGGAAGCAGGAGGAGGCAGGGTGAGCTCTGAAAGGAAAGGAAGATTATTGAATGAAAGCCTGAATCTGCCTTATAGACTCATCGCCACAAGGCTGCCTTCTGACTCATATGATAAATCCTGCTCCCTCAAGTCACTTTCTTCAGCCACAGCTGCACACAACCCAGTAATCACCATCAGAGGGGTCATCTCCAAATTGCGAAGGACAGCCCAGCAGAGGAAATTATAACAGATAACACAGGCCTCCTGTATATATCCATCATGCAGACAAGGGCCGCATGCACAAGTTTGCTCCATCCCTGTAGCTGTCCACTGCCTTCCCTTTCTTTTGCGATTGCACTGGTTTGCACCACATTTTTCAAAAGTCTCCCCACTGGTCTCCCTGCTTGTTCTCTCCCCTCTCCAATCTATTTTACTTAATGGGATTACTTTTATTTTCTTAAGCCACTTAACAATTCACTTTTCTGCTACAAAAAATGAACAAAGTAATAAGAAACTACAGGAGAAAGGGAAACTAGGCAGGAACTTCTTGTTGGTCTTTGGGAAGCTGCTGGCTCGGAGCCCCTGTCCTCCTGTGATCTGGTCCTGGCTTAGATTTCATGCTGGTCTTCAAACCTACCCGGTTCTACCCTACTGAACCCTGCATTGTTCACATCAGGACCGTCCCCTCTATGTCTTGTCCTGTGTTACTCTTCCTGCTCGGGATGTTCTCTGACAACTCTCTGTGTCCAGCTTGCCCTATTTGGGCAATCCAGTTTTATCCCCAGTCTTACTCTGAGGCTGAAGCCATTGTTCCCATTTTATTGTGACCAAAAGGAGAACCAAAGATGTAAGGGACAAAGGTCCAAGTTGTGAAGTTTGTAGATTGAAGAGCAGGGGACTAAAAACTGTCCTCTGATCTCCTAATTCTTTGTCTAACATAATAATATTCATTATCTTTGCCTACACAGCCCAAGCATAAATTTCTAGAGTCAAAACTGCACCCAGCCCCCTTCCTCACAGCTACTTTATCTTCAGATGTCAGATGCTAATATCAGCAACAGCCCGTCTAAGAACATTATCAAGGAAACTACTCTCCTGTTTCCTTTGTCCTAAACTCAAAGGAACCATCTCCATGAGATTAATTCTGAAGCTGCTGTAACATTTGTATAGGTGATGCCATCTCCAGTTATCTTAATTGCATATTTGGGAAACCCGCCCTGTGCCTGCTTCAGATGGCATGCCATTTGGTGTTTATGACCATCATCCCAGAGTTAACAGCATATGGGGAGCTCAGCCACTCTGAATACTAAGCTTATCCAATCTCTCTCCCAGAACTGACATGAGAAATAACTAATAAAAATGATTATAATAATAGAGGGTCGTATAAATGCCAAATTCAATAGCTATTCTTCATTATAAAGTTTCTTAATATCTCATCTCCAAAAACATCATAAAAGTGGGGGAGGGAGAAGACATCATACATAAATCATTAGAAATATTTCCTCAAGCTTTAGTTCAAATCCATCCATTTAGGGTTAAGATTCAATGTCAGGGTCAGCTTGAAGGTGAGGCCAAGTTTCAGGGATAATTGAACTAGAAATTGTGTGACCTTTCCAAAGACCTCTCTTTGTCTTTATGCATTTTTCTTCAACCAGCAATAATAATAATATAAAAACATACACGAATAACACTTAACTAAATCAGATGCAGATGGCTGTTTTATCAAGCAGAGGCAATTTTTATCATTTTAAAAGCTTTTGTTTTTGTAAAGGAAAGAAAATGGGCCATGTTCCCTTGCTTTTTTTTTTTTTTAAGAGAAGAAAAAGCATATGTTTCTTAATTTGAAATGGAGTATTAATGGTGTTATCTCCTGAGAATTGCTGTGCTAGAGTGAATTGTAGAAAATGCACTTACTTGCAGGCATTCTGGTAAATTCTTCTCTGACTTACAGAGTTAGTGGTATATTATATCAGCCTACCTTTTTAAGACAATACTGTACACGCAGTACTGAGAGTTAATTTTCTGAGCCTTTTTTTTTTGTACTAGATCATCCCGTTTTCTTTGTTTATATTATTGATTTGGGGAAAATCATTGGGTGAATATTGAGTGTTCACCTAAATGAGAAGGTAGTAATATGCAGCAAGTAGACAGAGAGGGATATAATGTAACTGGGACAATAAAAACCTTGTCTCTGCACTGCAATTTATGATGTGTGTTATCCTGTTTGAAACTCACTATACCTTCTGAGAGTTGTAGGGGCAGAGATTATCATCCCAATTTTATTTTCAAAGTCCAAGCATGGAGGGCCCCTCCCCACATGCAAGTTGCAATTAAGCCAGGACTAGAACTTTGCCAGTCAGTCTGATGTTCCCTCTCTGCACCAAGCTGCCTCTAGATTAAAACACCAGCTCTTACGGTGCTCCAACTGTGCAGCTGCGCCTAGATCTGAGCCCGCGACAGACATCGCAGCGTCTCTAGGTGCTGTCCCAGCACGCAAGCTGTTTGCTACTGGGTCTAAAAGACCAGACAGAAACGTCTGAACTATTTAGTGAGGAAGATATGAGTATAAACAACTGTGAGATCAATACAGGCTGGTAATGGGGAAGGCTTTTCTGGGGAACGAATAGAAAATTAATGATGTTATTAGCTAACATTTATGAAGCAGTTGCTATGTTCTGATCACTTGAGTCATAACTTCCTTCACTTAACTCCAAAAGCATTTTCCAGTTTTGACCCGAAGAAGGTGTTTTTGGAGAGTTACAGGAAAGAAATTCAATTTCTGTTACATTTTCCTTATGATCAGGAGGATGTGAATTTACCTCTTTGGGGCTTATTTTAATCATCTTTTAAAAAAAAGTACTCTGTTTAGAGAGAATACCCAATATTAATGTTTCTGTAAATAGTTCATAAAATCAAATATGGCCAATAATAATGATGTTGTATTATTTGGGTTTTTTTGTAATTAGTATAGATTTTTTAAATTATTACTCTGTGATAAAGGCTGAAGATACAGAAATGAATAAGGAAATGTCCCTAGCCCCAAGAAGCTCCACCTAATAAGAGAGAATTCCATGCCCCTCCCTCCCTTCCTTTCATCTCGCTTTCATCGCCCTTTCTCCCTTTCATCATTATTTACTGAGTGCCTCTTCTGTACCTGACAAAGCACTAGGGTCCTGCCCTTGATTTTCAAGAATGTGTTAGGCACTGACCGAGCCCTGAAGTCGATCTCAGTGGGAGATGACCCACAATGGGCGGTTACAGTGAAGGGCTGGGAACGCCGAGATGAGATACACCGAGATGGAGCACGCCAAGGTGCCAGGGGAGTACAAATCAGTGGCAGAGTGTGGAAAGAAAGCGATAGAAAGCTTCTCCGGGAGAAAGAGAATTGGATGGAATCCTAAAGTACAGTTGGGAATTGCCCAACCAAATGAGCCTTACTGTTTCACCAGGAGGATGAGGCTCAGAGCCACTTCGTGCCCTTCAGGGTCCTTCAGTGACTAAATGGCCAGGCGACATAGCTCTGATGCCAAAACCTCTCCGTATAACCCAAGTGCTAAGTTCTTTTGCCACTTTAGACTCAGTTTCTCTGGCTGAAAAAAATCACAGAATTAGTCTAGAGTTTTCTAAGGTATGTTTTACCTTGAATATTAAAATTTTTATAGACTGTAGCAGTCACATAGAGGTCTCCATTTAGGGAGTCTCATCAATATTTGTATCACCTCCTTGAGGACTGCAATTTTATCCCGAGGTTTCAAAGGTTACCGAAGAACCCCAAATTAGGCATTCGGTCATAAACCTTCTTGAGTTTGAGACTCACCAACCTGAATATTTCATAGACATCTCATAGGTAACACCTCCACAAACAAATCCTTGGTGGTGTTTTTCCCCCAAACCCTGTCATCCCCCCTTCAGTTAATGGTGCTTACATTCACCCAGTGGCTCCACTCTGAATTCTCTGCTCCTGTTCTCCTCCACCATCTAACATCCAGTCCATCTCTTCTCCAGAATATCCTCTGTTCTAATAAGCAATATGAATCAAGGCAGGACACACCAAGGATCAATCTTACTATCATTTAAAAAGTGACCCCAAATAGTTGAGAACAGAAGAGAACTGAAAGGCAAAGGAGAAAGAGAAAAATATACCCAACTGAGTACAGAATTCCAGAGACCAGCAAGGAGAGAGAAGAAGCGGAAAACAATAGAATGGGAAAGAGCAGAGATCTTTACAAGAGAACTGCAGATACCAAGGGAATATTTCATGCAAGGATGGGCATAATAAAGGACAAAAACAGCAAGGACATAGAAGCAGAAGAGATTAAGAAAATGTGGCAAGAATGCACAGAAGAACTGTTCAAAAGAGATCTTGATGTGGATAACTAAAGTGGTGTGGTAATTCACCTAAAATGTAAAGTCAAGTGGGCTTCAGGAAGCATTACTATGAACAGACCTAGTAGAGGTAGATGGAATTCCAGTTGAGCTATTTCAAATCCTAAAAGATGATGCTGTGAAAGTGTTTCACTCAATATGCCNCAGCAAATTTGGAAAAGTCAGCAGTGGCTGCAGGATGGGAAAAGGTCTGCTTTTATTCCAATCCCAAAGAAGAGCAAGACCAAACAGTGTTCAAACTACCATCCAATTGTGCTCACTACACATGCTAGCAAGGTAATGCTCAAAATCCTTCAAGCTAGGCTTCAACAGTATGTGAGCTGAGAACTTCCAGATTTACAAGCTGATTTTTAAAAGGCAGAGGAACCAGAGATCAAATTGCCAACATCCCTTGGATCATAGAGAAAGCACAGGAATTCCAGAAAAACATCTACTTCTGCTTTATTGATTACACTAAAGCCTTTGACTGTGTGGATCACAACAAACTGGAAAATTCTTCAAGAGACGGAAATACCAGACCACCTGACCTGCCTCGCAAGATACCTGTATGCAGGTCAGGAAGCAACAGTTAGAACCAGGAACATGGAACAATGGAGTGGTTCAAAACTGGGAAAGGTGTAGATCAAGGCTGTATATTGTCACCCTACTTGTTTAACTTATGTACAGAGTACATCATGTGGAATACCAGGCCGGATGAAGCACAAACTGGAATCAAAATTTCCCAGAGAAATATCAACAACCTTAGATATGCAGACAATATCACCCTAATGCAGAAAGTGAAGAGCAACTAGAATCTCTTGATGAAGGTATAAGAGGAGAGTGGAAAAAATTGGCTTAAAACTCGAAACAATGAAGATCATGGCATCCTGTCCCATCACTTCATGGCAAATAGATGGGGAAACAGTGACAGACTTAATTTTCTTGGGCTCCAAAGTCAATGTGGATGGTGACTGGAGCCACAAAATTAAAAGACTCTTGCTCCTTTGAAAAAAAGCTATGACAAAACTAGACAGCATACTAAAAAGCAGAGACATTACTTTGCCAACTAAAGTCCATCTAGTCAAAGCTATGGTTTTTCCAGTAGTCATGTATGGATGTGAGAGATGGACCATAGAGAAGGCTGAGTCCTGAAGAAATGATGCTTTCACACTGTGGTGTTGGATGACTCTTGAGAGTCCCTTGGACTGCAAGGAATTCAAACCAGTCAATCCTAAAGGAAATTAGTCTGAATATTCACTAAAAGAACTAATTGATTCTGAAGCTGAAGCTCCAATACTTTGGCCACCTGGTGCAAAGAGCCCACTCATCGGAAAAGACCGTGATGCTGTGAAAGACCGAAGGCAAGAGGAGAAGGGGACAACAGAAGATGGGATGGTTGGATGGCATCATCCACTCAACAGACATGAGTTTGAGCAAACTCTGGGAGTTAGCGAAGGACAGGGAAGCCTGGCGTGCTGTAGTCCATGGGGTCACAGCCTCGGACACGACTTAGGATTGAACAACGACAACCAAGCCATGTATCGTCTGGGATGTGATAGGAAGTCCCAGCAACCATCTGTGAAGTTGAAAGTAATCAACCCTCTAGTATAACTTTCAGATCTTAGGAAACAGAAGGATAGGAGAACATGGATGATGACACTGACTATCCCAGCAAACCGATGCAGAATGTGGGGCCCACATAACAAAAGACCTGCTTTAAAGAGTAAGGTTAATTTCGTAAGAGACGGAAGAATTTCCTTACATGAGTAATCAAAGTCGGCAGAACCAAACTATACTCCAGAGGGTAGAATGATGGTTACTTGTGAGGGATACTGATCAGGAATAGACATGTGGCTCAAAATTTTCTGATTTGTAATTTGTGAGGGTTTTACACTAACGACTTTGTGCGTTCATGCTAAGTCCTTTCAATTGTGTCTGACTCTCTGCAAACCTATGGACTGTAGCCCGCCAGAGTATGGATGATTTATTGAGCTATACACTTAGAATTTGTGTAAATGATACCTCAAACAAAGATATTTTATTATTTTTATAAAGTGAGGCAGAAAAATGTTATAATGTAAATTTAAAAACATATCAGCCTTGTTCACTGTGCAGATCTTATATGGATTCTGATTTGGGAAAAGAAAAACTGCAGATGGAAACTTTTTTTTTAATTGAAGCATAGTTGATTTACAATGTTGTGTTAATTTCTGCTATTCAGCAGAGTGATTTAGTGACATGCTCTTTTTCAAATATCGTTTTCCATTATGGTTTATCACAGAACATGGAATTCAGTTCCCTGTGCTATACCATAGGGCCTTGTTGTTTATCCATTCTATATGCATCAGCTTGCGTCTGCTAACCCCAAACTCCCATTCCAGCCCTCTGCCACCTTTTTCCGAATTGGCAGCCAGTCTGTTCTCTATATTAAAAAGGAATTTTTTTATACATTGGGAAATATTAAACACACATTAGGCATTGGACAATAATAAGTTCATAATTCTATATTATAATAGTGATATAATAACACAAATAACAATGAGGAGAGGGAGGAAGAGATAATCCCAGTGTGGTTCAGCTCAGTTCTGTCGCTCAGTTGTGTCCAACTCTTGGCGACCCCATGGGCTGCAGCACGCTGGGCTTCTCTGTCCATCACCAACTCCCAGAGCTTGCTCACACTCATGTCCATCGAGTCAATGACGCCATCCAATCATCTCATCCTCTGTCGTTCCCTTTTCCTCCTGCCTTCAGTCTGGTAGAGATACTGAATTAATTCTGGAAAACATGGTAAGATGTTTGATATTAGCCTCATAGGACTCTAGGCAGGAGTCAACAAACTGTGACCCATGAGTTAAATCCAACGACCACCTGTTTTTGTAAATAAAGCATTGCTAGAATGCATTCCCAGTCATTTACATGTTGGCTAGGAATGCTTTTGTGTTACAGCGGCATATTTAATCATTGTAGCCGTAATTCCTGTCTTCACAGTGCACATACTATGTGGCTTTTGCAGAAAAGGTTTACCAACCCCTGAAGTGAAGAGAGAGATAGAGACTATATACAAATTTATTTTCCTAGTCTCTCTACTTTTATTAATATTTGAAGAGCTTCATATTTTAAAATACATCTTAAATGCAGATATGTCCCACCATGATTCAAACCACCATGATTCTCTAGAATTATTCAGTAACTTCTAATTGTTCTTTCAGCATCATCTCCTGTCCTCCCACCTTTTCACTGCACTTAAACCAAAGTGATTCCTTTAAAATGTAAATTGAATCATGTCACTGGGAGTATTAAAATCCCCAGTGGAAACACTAAAGTCTGAAAAAATTCCGCATTTCAGTCTACAACATGGCCATAAGTGACCTGGGCTCTCACCCCCTGCCCCTTTATGTCCTTCATTTTCTAACACTGCCTACAGCAGCCTATTCATAATATTCTTGGTAAACTCCAAACCTATTTCCAAATTCAGGACTTTTTATAGGCTATCTATTTTACCTGGACATACTCTTGCCTAGCTCTTTGATTGATTTCTTTCCATCATATAGTTCTCATCAGAGAAAACTTGGCATCTCTTCCAATTAATCTGTATCTTCTATTATAGTGTTTGATATTTTTCAGAGTAAGCATATTTATTGTAGTTTTGTATATTGTTTACTGACCTACTGGAAAATAAGCTGTGTATAAACAATTGTCTCTTATTTCTTACTTAGGTTTCACCCCTTAGAATAGAAACAGAGCAGAGAGAGTTAAAAAAGAAAAAGGAAACAAAGAGAAAAGTATAAGCTGAACAAACAGCAGGCTCATAGTGAGTAGACAGAGATATTATAAAACAATTCTAAAGCATATGATTCATGTGAGGCCAAAGAAGCAGAAAGCTGGTAAGCACAGGAAGCTGTGCAGAGCAGAAGTCCTGGAGAAGTGGAGGAAAGAGCAGTCCACGTGACTCAGCTCACCAGACACCTACGGGAGACTTACTGGGTAAAAGATGTGATCCTAGGAACTGGGACTACAGAAATATCTCATGCAAATTCTTTGTACTCAGTCAAATGGGATCACTGGCGAGGATAATAATGGCTTGCCTGCTAACCAGTATTGATCATTTCCTGTATTTCAGGCCCTATTCTAAGATTTGTACATGTACTATTTCACTGACATTTCTTTCTCACAACAACACTCTGGGATAAGAGCTGTTAGAATCTTCATTTTAAGAAAAGGAAACTGAAATGCAAAGAAATAGAGTGACTCACTCAGAGTCAGTGGAAATAGGGCTACCAATATAAAAGCCAGCATCACAGAAGTGTTTGCCAAATCCCTCTACTGAAGGACAACGAATGATCTATGAGGCCATGTCAGAGAAGGCTTCACAGATGAGGCGGGCAGGATCTGGCCTGTGCCTGGCAGTGTGAGAAATGCTTGTTAGTTGAAGACTAGGGCCATGGCTCTCCAGATTAAGCAAAGGCCATGAGGAACCCCATAGAGACGTCAAAATATGGTTGAGTGTCTAGCTTAACTCCAGAATCTAGCAGTGCTCAGAGTTGGAATTCCATTCTGCTAGGCGCCAGCTCTATGACCCTATGATCAAGATCATAGCTCAACCCATGGCTCATTGGGTTGTGCTGAGAACTAAAGTGAAGCTTACATTTGAAGCACAGACTTCCCAGGTGGCACTAGTGGTAAAGAACCTACCTGCCATGCAGAAGACGTAAGAGACCCAGGCTTGATCTCTGGGTCAGGAAGATCCCCTGGAGCAGGCCAAGGCAACCCACCTCAGGAGTTTTGCCTGGAGAATCCCACGGACAGGGGAGCTTGGTGGGCTACGGTCCGTAGGGTCACAAAGAGTCGAACATGACTGCAGCTGCTTGGCACACAGCACACACCTGGCGCCTAGCAATCAGAAACTCTTTCAGCTCTTATGCCTTCCATTTCAGAAACAGTTAAGTTTAGGAAGCATATTGCCAAAGGAATCTGGAGTGATATGTCTGTAAAAAGTATTCTGAGATCAGGTCACTGACAGCCGTGAATGTGGGAAGTTTGGAAATTGATCCGTCCGGGGATTCAGACTCATCTGAGGCGGGGGGAGTGCGCCAGACAGGAGATGCCAGGAGATGCAGTGTGGTGGAGAACGCAACCAGAGTGTCTTCAAGCACCTTTATTTTTATGATTATTATTAAGGAGAGTTCATGACTAAATAAGATAAAACCTCATTAAGTGTCAAAAGCAGCCCTCTGGCAACTAATTTGAGAGCTCTGTAGAAGCACCGGTGATCTTTTGAAGAAAAGCACACGCCAGTTTATTTTGGGAAATAGCAGTAAGAAAGTGGGTGGAGGTGGCTGAGACTTGTGCCTGCGGGCCATCTTGAAGGTTATTGAAATCAAGTGCGCAGTGAACACCTGGACAAGAGGAGTTACAGAGAATTTCAGAAGACAAGGGCGAGTGGCCAAATATACAGGCCAAAAAGGCAAAATTGATGATGGAATCAAACCTGAAAATTAGGGGGTGGGTGGGAAGCAGACATTGGTTTCCATAAGAATTAATCCAGAATCCTAAATGTTCTGGTCATCCAAAGCAACTCTCGGGGCAATTGAATTTGCTCCAGAAGACCCAAATGTCTCTCGAGGCCCAAAGCTGGCGATGCCTCTGACAAGAGTCAGAATGAGAAGACCTCCCATCCCAGGGCGATGCTGGTGATTTTGCTGTGATATGTCTTACGTATTCAAGGAAACAGAAAATGAGGCTTTAAAATGTCAAAGTCGAGCGTTAAAGACTGACATTCAGGAAAGGTGAGGGAGTAGCCAATTAAGACTTTCTTCCATAGCAATCAGCTTCTTCTACATTACAGCAGAAAAGTCAGTCTTCGAAGCTTTGTAAACCCGTGTCTTCCATGGAAGCATTTACTGAAAGAAGTCTTCCCAGCAGAGAGCATTGTGCACTGTTGTGCAGATAACTGTGCTCTGGGCAGCATGGGTGACTTCAAGGAGAACAAGATCCACGCCTTCTAACCTATACCGTCTAGTGCCAGGCTGTCCTATTTGATACCTGCTAGTCACACAGGGCCAGTCACTTGAAATGTGACGAGTCCAAATTGAGAAGTGCTGTAAATGCAAAATACACTCCAGGATTCAAAGACAGAATGGAAAATGAAAAATGTCATTAATGATTTTGTATTTTTTATGTCCTGAAATAATAGTGTTTGGGGATGAGGTGTGAAATGTGTTGCTCAGTCGTGTCCGACTCTTTGGTGCCCCATGGACTGTAGCCTGCTAGGCTTCTCTGACCATGGAATTCTCCAGGCAAGAGTACAGCAGCAGATGTCAGTCCCTTCTCCAAGGGATCTTTCTGACCCAGGGATCAAACCTGGGTCTCCTGCATTGGAGGAAGATTCTTTACCATCTGAGCCAGTATTTTGCATATATATTAAGTTAAATAAATTGTTAAAACTAGTTTTATTTGTTTCTTTTTACCTTTCTAAGGGGGCTACTTGAAAAACTGAAATTTGCACCTGGCTTTCCTTGGAAGAAAAGTTATGACCAACCTAGATAGTATATTCAAAAGCAGACACATTACTTTGCCAACTAAGGTCCGTCTAGTCAAGGCTGTAGTTTTTCCTGTGGTCATGTATGGATGTGAGAGTTGGACTGTGAAGAAGGCTGAGCACTGAAGAATTGATGCTTTTGAACTGTGGTTTTGGAGAAGACTCTTGAGAGTCCCTTGGACTGCAAGGAGATCCAACCAGTCCATTCTGAAGGAGATCAATCCTGGGATTTCTTTGGAAGGAATGATGCTGAAGCTGAAATGCCAGTACTTTGGCCACCTCATGAGAAGAGTTGATTCATTGGAAAAGACTCTGATGCTGGGAGGGACTGGGGGCAGGAGGAGAAGGGGACGACCCAGGATGAGATGGCTGGATGGCATCACGGACATGATGGACGTGAGTCTGAGTGAACTCCGGGAGATGGTGATGGACAGGGAGGCCTGGCGTGCTGCGATTCATGGGGTCGAAAAGAGTTGGACACGACTGAGTGACTGAACTGAACTGAACTGAACTTCATGTATGGTTCAATGTATTTCTATTGCCTTGTGCAGCTCTATACTCTGACCAATTGGACTTTGGTTGCCTCTTAGAATAGCTGCCATTCAATGGCCTCAGCCTATGGTCACCTTTCAAAATCCTGCTTATTCCTGAAACCCATTGGACATTGCTTCAATTCATCCTTTTCTGAAATCTTTTCAGAATTCTGAAGTTCTGAATTCTCTCATGAACTTCTAAGGAATTTATTTGCAGTATATCTCATTTTTTTGAGCTTTACTGATCTTACTTTTATTTATTTATTTTTTTTTTTTGACAAATTGAAGGTTTGTGGTCACCTCACATGGAGTAAGTCCGACCGGTGCTCTTTTCCCAGCAAGATTAGCTCACTTCATGTCTTTGGGTCACAGTTTGGTAAATCTCACAATATTTCAAACTTTTTCATTATTATTATGTTTGTTGTAAATATAAAACTCGGATGGATGAGAAATTGTTTCTTATGGATGAGCAAAGAAAGTGGTTTGTTGAGACAGAATCTACATCTGGTAAAGAATGATGAAATGATAACAAAGGATTTAGAATATTACACAAACATGGTTAATAAAGCAATAGCAGGGCTTGCAAGGATTGACTCCAGTTTTGAAGGAATGTCTGCTGTGAGTAAAATGCTATCAAACAGCGTTGCATGCTATAGAGAAATTTTTCTTGAAAGGAAGAGCCAGTCGAGGCAAACTGCACCATTTCTTATTTTAAGAAATTGACATAACTACCCCAGCCTTCCACAACCTCCACCCAGATCAGTCAGCAGCCATCAACAGGGAGGCAGGACCCTCTACCACCACAAAGGTACAACTTACTAAAAGCTCAGATGACAGTTAGCATTCTTACACAATAAAGTATTTTCGTTAAGATTTGTTTGTTATGTTTTAGACAATACTATTGCAACTTAATAGCTATGGTGCGCATTGTATAAGCAAGACTTTATACGAACCTGGAAAAAAATGTGACTCTCCTTATTGCAGTGTTCAGTGGTCTAGAACCAAACTTGCGATTTCGCTAAGATGTGTCTGTATTCATATAATGCATTTATGTTATCTCCCTCTGCATTTTAAAAATATTTTTCCAGAATATAAATTTATTTGAAGATAGCCGTTGTATATAACACATTTTATGACCCACACAGGAGCCGATTATACAGAGTGAAGTAAGCCAGAAAGAAAAACACCAATATGGTATACTAACACATATATATGGAATTTAGAAAGATGGTAACAATAACACTGTATGCAAGACAGCAAAAGAGACGCAGATGTATAGAACAGTCTTTTGGACTCTGTGGGAGAGGGAGAGGGTGGGATGATTTGGGAGAATGGCACTGAAACACGTATAATATCATATAAGAAACGAATCACCAGTCCAAGCTCAATGCAGGATACGGGATGCTTGGGGCTGGTGCACTGGGATGACCCAGAGGGATGGTACGGGGAGGGAGGTAGGAGGGGGGTTCAGGATGGGGAACATGTGTACACCCATGACAGATTCATGTTGATGTATGGCAAAACAAATACAGTATTGTAATGCATAATAAAATAAAACAAAGTAAAATTTAAAAAATAAAATAAAATAATTCAAGGGTCCTCTAATCTGTAATGGAGCCATGATGCTTCCAGGGTCTCAGAAACTCTGATATATACAAAAAAGAGACACATCCCCTTGCTCCTGCCTTTGTGATATTGTAGCTACAAATGTAGACGGTCAACGGCTTTGGATGGCAAAAAAAAAGATAAAAATAAATTCTTAAGAATAGGGAAGCTGAAACTTGAAATAGAGGTCATTAGAAAGAAGTTGATAAAACGTGTATTCATGCACAAGGCAGCTGAGAGAGACAGACAGATGTGGAAACAAAGAGACAGAATAGAGGCTGGGAAACCCTAACCTGCTTTTACAGTGGGGAACAGCACATGGTCCAAGTGGTCAGATAGCTGTATAATTCAAAATTGGTTAATTCCTGTAACAAACAACCCTCAACTTTCAATGGCTTCGTGAAATAAAAGGTTGGAGTTAGCTCTCTTTTACGATGTGATCCGATGTGGAGAATCAGAATGTGAGGCATGCTGCGCTCTGCACAGTCCATTTGGGGACATAGACGCCCTTCATTTTATGTCCTCTTCCTTCTCTAGGTCATAAGAGAGGTCTCCATTTGGCTAATGAAGAGGAAGAATAAAGATAGGGAGATTTATTCATGAATTAGTATCAGGAGTGCCATACGTGACTTCCATTCACATCCCATTGAGCCACACTTAGTCACTTGGCCATTGCTGAATTTAAAGGAAAGGGAGGAATCCTGGTGTAGGTGTTACTTAGAGAAAAGGGGGAGATTGAATATGTTGATGAATACTGGCGTCCCGAGACCCATAAAGTGTACGTAGGATGGGGCCTTTGATCCTTCTTTCTTCCATTCATTCCTTTAATTATAGGATTTCTTGACTTTGGCACTATTGACATCTCGGTCTGGACAATTCTCTGTTATACATGAATATCCTGTGCACTGTAAGATGTTCACCTGCATTTATGGTCTCTACCTTCTAGATATCAATAGCACACTCCTCCATCATGTCCATCAAAATGTCTCCAAGTATTTCTATAAGTTCTGAGGGGAAAGGGATTGCCCCTATTTGATTTACTATTCCTTTATTGAGTGTTTTTTGAATGCCATGAAATGTCTCCTACTTGCTCCAGTGATAAAAGTATAGAATTCTTGATTCAGGGACATCAGTTTATTTTTCTTATGATCCTTTATTCACTGCAGCCCCTCAAGCACTACACCAGGGAGAAAGCAACCGAACACAACAGATCTTATCTCAACATTCAGCCCTTTTATATGCCTGCACATAGTATTTATCTCTACATTCCTCTTCCTGACTCTCTGGTCTTAACGATCAGTAATTTGTGCCTAAATTATCTTTTATCTTTAACCCCTCTTCAGTCATCTTATTCTGTACTACTAAATTCACATCCCTACAATTCTTGAATCTATATGCTTAGCCCTAGTTTCCATCTTTCTTCTCTTTCGTAACAGGGAACAAGGATCATGCCAAAGTATCATATCCCAGAAATATCAAAAAGTTGACACTTATGCTACAGTTTTACATCCTGCACTCTTGGCCTTCCCAGGTGGCACTAGTGGTAAAGAACCCACCCTCCAATGCAGGAGACAGGAGTGACCCCTGGCTCGGAAAGATCCCCTGGAGAAAGGCGCAGTAACCCACTCCAGTATCCTTGCCTGGAGAATCCCATGGACAGAGGAACCTGGAGGGTCAGAGTCCGTGGTGCCTCAAAGAGTCAGACACAACTGGAGCGACTTAGCACGTGCACACGCACTCTTGGTAGACATCACCGATCAATCATGATAACCTCTCCTCTTGGGCCTGAAATCCACCTCAGGATCCAGGAAGCACTTGAGGCAGTTTCTGTTGATTGAACAGAATTGTAGCAAGAGATTAAAATTGTTTGGTCTCCAAGCTCTGGTCATTTTTAGCGCCATAGAAACTGAGAAGCAGGTGAAGTGAAATGCTCAGGCCACAGAGTTTTGGCCTTCCAGGTTCATGTTTTATCTTCTGCCCTTGTGGTATGAATTAACGAGGCTGGCCCAAGCCCAGTGGGACTTGCTTGAAAGCAGAGTCTTGAAAAGGGTGCTAAAAGCAAGCATATTGCTTGGAACAGTGGTTGAGGTGAACTTGAGTTTAACCAGATTCTCTTTTCTTTGCCTTTTGAGCCCCAAAGAATACTCCAGTCTATTGCAGAGATTGGAGGGGTATAATAACCCCCATAGCCATTATTTTTATGTGATTAAAGAAAAAGAAGATTATGAATGGTACCCAAATGCTTGAATTTAAAAAATTCAAGAAAAAAAATGAAAAGCATCACATAAAAATTAGGTTAGCTGCAGCAGAAGGCATGGTGAAAGTGTCGTGTATATTTTAATGACAGAATTTGAGATTCAGTCTTTGCCAGTATTTTCAGAAAAAAAAAATTTATCGGAGTCTGGTGGGAAATCAGAAGCTGTTTATGCTTTTATCATTTGTATACAATAAAATACACTAGGAAGAAAAATCGATGCTGGTTCATTTTCTCATCTGGGCTTTATTTCTCTACCCTCAGCTTTCCCGAATAAGGCGTATGCTGCCCATGTTTACGTGAAATGGGCTTATGCTCTGTTCTTGGCTTTCAATAATTATAGGTCTCCCCAGAAAAATGGCTTTACAGAGACATTTTTATAAAGGTTTTAAAGATTTTATTATGAAGAATTCAGCCCTTCCACAATTATGACTTTAAAAAGGTTCTCTGTAGCCATTGTTAGTAGAACGGGTATCGATCCTTTTATAAAGGGAAGAGGGGAAGACCAGCTCTCGTATACCCATGTGAGTGCTGTACCTGGGCATCTTTTAAACTCATGTAATAATGTGGTGAAGCAAAATGATCATTTTTCTTGGTGGAGGGCCTCTCATTCCCACTAATGGTAACGCAATCAACTTTAGGCCCATTGGCAATAATAGCCACAAATTTCACTTTTGTTTTAACAGTTATATTGGAAACTGTAATGAACTTCACCTTGTTTCATGAAGTTTGCTCATGAAGCAGAAGCTAACCTTGTTAAACAGACAGCCTTACAAATATCTCCTGACTCAGTTGTCCGTTCACCACCCATTTTGCCTTAGCCGTCGACTCTTTTGGTTGGCACTACTGGAACATTACCTGATGAGTGTCCTCCTGCTGCAATTATTCAAAGCCTCTCCCTTCCCTGTAGGGTAAGTCCAGACTGTGCCATGGGCATGCCATGCCCCTGATGACCTGGTTCTTATACACTTTATCTCTTAACTGGCTCCAGCATAAACATCATGAATCAGCCTAATAAATCAGTGATCACATCATATATCATTAGATGGAATAAATAATTTATGGCAGGTCTTTCAAGGCAGCTTTGGGATTGGGGGCAGGAGGAGAAGGGGACGACCGAGGATGAGATGGCTGGATGGCATCACGGACTCGATGGACGTGAGTCTGAGTGAACTCCGGGAGATGGTGATGGACAGGGAGGCCTGGCGTGCTGCGATTCATGGGGTCGCCAAGAGTCGGACATGACTGAGCGACTGAACTGAACTGAACTGAACTGATGGCAGAGAAGTTTTGTTTTGTTTTGTTTTTTTATTAATTTTTATTGGAATATAGTTCCTTTACAATGTTGTGTTAGTTTCTGCTCTACATAAAACTGAATTAGCCATATTTGTACATGTAACTTCCCTGGTGGCTCAGTGGTAAAGAATCTGCCTTCAGTGTGGAAGACCTGGGGTGGATGCCTGGGTCAGGAAGATCCCCTGGAGAAGATAATGGTAACCCAATCCAGTAATCTTGCTTGGCACTCTGTCTATCAGATTTAGTCCCTTAAATCTATTTCTAACTTCCACTGTATAGTCATAAGGGATTTGATTTAGGTCATACCTGAATAGTCTAGTGGTTTTCTCCACTGTCTTCAATTTCAGTCTGAATTTGGCAATACGGAGTTCATGATCTGAGCCACAGTCAGCTCCCAATCTTGTTTTGCTGACTGTATAGAGCTTCTCCTTCTTTGGTGGCAAAGAATATAATCAATCTGATTTCGGTGTTGACCATCTGGTGATGTCCATGTGTAGAGTCTTCTCTTATGTTGTTGGAACAGGGTGTTTGCTATGACCATTGTGTTCTCTTGGCAGAACTCTATTAGCCTTTGCCCTGCTTCATTCTGTAGTCCAAGGCCAAATTTGCCTGTTACTCCAGGTGTTTCTTGACTTCCTACTTTTGCATTCCAGTCCCCTATAATGAAAAGGACATCTTTTGGGGGTGTTAGTTCTAGAAGTTCTTGTAGGTCTTCGTAGAACTCTTTAACTTCAGCTTCTTCAGCATTACTGGTCCGGGCATAGACTTGGATTACCATGATATTGAATGGTTTGCCTTGGAAACGAACAGAGATCATTCTGTCATTTATGAGATTGCATCCAAATACTGCATTTCAGACTCTTTTGCTGACTATGATGGCTACTCCATTTCTTCTAAGGGATTCCTGCCCACAGTAGTAGATATAATGGTCACCTGAGTTAAATTCACCCATTCCAGTCCATTTTAGTTCGCTGATTCCTAGAATGTTGATGTTCACTCTTGCCATCTCCTGTTTGACCACTTCCAATTTGCCTTGATTCATGGACCTAACATTCCAGGTTCCTGTGCAATATTGCTCTTTACAGCATCAAACCTTGCTTCTATCACCAGTCCCACCCACAACTGGGTGTTATTTTTGCTTTGGCTCCATCCCTTCATTCTTTCTGGAGTTATTTCTCCACTGACCTCCAGTAGCATATTGGGCACCTACTGACCTGGGGAGTTCATCTTTCAGTATCCTATCTTTTTGCCTTTTCCTACTGTTCATGGGGTTCTCAAGGCAAGAATACTGAAGTGGTTTGCCATTCCCTTCTCCAGTGGACCACATTCTGTCAGACCTCTCCACCATGACCCATCAGTCTTGGGTGGCCCCACATGGTATGGCTTTGTTTCACTGAGTTACACAAGGCTGTGGTCCATGTGATCAGATTGGCTAGTTGTCTGTGATTGTGGTTTCAGTCTGTCTGCCTTCTGATGCCCTCTCTCAGTTCCCACTGTCTTACTTGGGTTTCTCTTACCTTGGACGTGGGGTATCTCTTCATGGCTGCTCCAGCAAAGCACAGCCACTGCTTCTTACCTTGGACGTGGGGTAGCTCTTATCAGCCACGGCCCCTGACCTCAGACGTGGGTTAACTCCTCTCGGACACCATCCCTGACCTTGGCTGCGCTTGTGTGCCATTATAGCCACATGGTTCATGACGTTGTAGAGGAGACAGGAATCAAGACCATCCCCAAGAAAAGAAATGCAAAAAAGCAAAATGGCTGTCTGAGGAGGCCTCACAAATAGCTGTGAAACAAAGGGAAGTGAAAAGCAAAGGAGAAAAGGAAAGATATACCCATTTGAATGCAAAATTCCAAAGAATAGCAAGGAGAGATAAGAAAGCCTTCCTCAGCGACCAATGCAAAGAAANAAAGCCTTCCTCAGTGACCAATGCAAAGAAATAGAGGAAAGCAACAGAGTGGGAAAGACTAGAGATCTCTTCAAGAAAATTGGAGATACCAAGGGAATATTTCATGCAAAGATGGGCTCGATAAAGGACAGAAATGGTAAGGACCTAAGAGAAGCAGAAGATATTAAGAAGAGGTGGCACGAATACACAAAAGAACTGTACAAAAAAAGATCTTCATGACCCAGATAATCACGATGGTGTGATCACTCACCTAGAGCCAGACATCTGGGAATGTGAAGTCAAGTGGGAAGCATCACTATGAACAAAGCTAGTGGAGGTGATGGAATCCCACTGAGCTATTTCAAATCCTGAAAGATGATGCTTTGAAAGTGCTGCACTCAATATGCCAGCAAATTTGGAAAACTCAGCAGTGGCCAGAGGACTGGAAAAGGTCAGTTTTCATTCCAGTCCCAAAGAAAGGCAATGGAAAAGAATGTTCAAACTACCACACAACTGTACTCACCTGACACGCTAGTAAAGTAATGCTCAAAATTCTTCAAGCCAGGCTTCAGCAGTACATGAACTGTGAACTTCCAGATGTTCAAGCTGGTTTTAGAAAAGGCAGAGGAACTAAAGATCAAATTGCCAACATCTGCTGGATCATGGAAAAATCAAGAGAGTTCCAGAAAAACCTCTATTTCTGCTTTATTGACTATGCCAAAGCCTTTGACTGTGTGGATCACAATAAACTGTGGAAAATTCTGAAAGAGATGGGCATACTAGACCACCTGACCTGCCTCTTGAGAAAACTATATGGAGGTCAGGAAGCAACAGTTAGAACTGGACATGGAACAACAGACTGGTTCCAAGTAGGAAAAAAGAGTACGTCAAGGCTGTATACTGTTACCCTGCCTATTTAACTTCTATGCAGAGTACATCATGAGAAATGCTGAGCTGGAAAGAACACAAGCTGAAATCAAGTTTGCCTGGAGAAATATCAATAACCTCAGATACGTAGATGACACTACCTTTATGGCAGAAAATGAAGAAGAACTAAAGAGCCTCTTGATGAAAGTGAAAGAGGAGAGTGAAAAAGTTAGCTTAAAGCTCAACATTCAGAAAACTAAGATCATGGCATCCGGTCCCATCACTTCATGGCAAATAGATGGGGAAACAGTGGAAACAGTGGCTGACTTTATTTTTCTGGGCTCCAAAATCACTGCAGATGGTGACTGCAGCCATGAAATTAAAAGACACTTATTCCTTGGAAGGAAAGTTATGACCAACCTAGACAGCATATTCAGAAGCAGAGACATTACTTTGCTAACAAAGGTCCGTCTAGTCAAGGCTATGGTTTTCCCAATGGTCATGTATGTATATGAGAGTTGGACTATAAAGAAAGCTGAGCACCGAAGAATTGATGCTTTTGAACTGTGGTGTTGGAGAAGACTCTTGAGAATCCCTTGGACTGCAATAGGTCCAACCAGTCCATTCTGAAGGAGATCAGCCCTGGGATTTCTTTGGAAGGACTGATGTTGAAGTTGAAACTCCAATACTTTGGCCACCTGATGCGAAGAGCTGACTCATTGGAAAAGACCCTGATACTGGGAAAGATTGAGGGCAGGAGGAGAAGGGGACGACAGAGGATGAGATGGTTGGATGGCATCACCGAGTCAATGGACGTGGGTTTGGGTGGACCCAAGGAGTTGGTGATGGACAGGGAGGCCTGGCATGCTGCAGTTCATGGGGTCGCAAAGAGTTGGACACGACTGAGTGACTAACACTTTTTCCTTTATACATATAACTGTGGCTCAGTGGTAAAGAATCTGTCTGCCAATGAAGGAGACACTGGTTCTATCCCCAGAGAAGGAAATGGCAACCCAGTCCAGTGTTCTTGCCTGGGAATGCCCATGAGCAGAGAAACCTTGTGGGATATCAGTTGTGTTCAGACACAACTGAACAGCTGAGGACACATACACATATCCCCCCCTTTTTTGGAATCCCTTCCTATTTAGATCACCACAGAGCACTGAGTAGAGCTCCCTGTGTGTATAGACAGAAGGTCTCATCAGTTGTCTGTTTTATACATAGCCGTGTATATATGGCCGTCCCAATCCCATGGACCTAGAGACTGCCATACAGAATGAAGTAAGTTAGAAAGAGAAAACAAATATCATACAATACATTTATATGTGGAATTCAGAAAAAAAAGTTACAGGTGAACTTATTTGCAAAGTGGAGATAGAGACCCAGACATGGAGAACAAGCTTATGGATACCACGGGGGAGAGGGGAATGGGATGGATATGGTGATTGGCAGAGAAGTTTTAGAGCCAGACGAATATGAGCTTTAATTTTTTGTTTCTTCGCTTAGTAAATGTCTGTGAGAGACTCATTTAACGTCTGGAATTCTGTGTCCTAAAATGGGCATAAGAAGAAGAATCAGATGGAAGAGGCCAGGCAGTTGCCGAAGTATTATATTGTTACGCCATAAAAAAGGAACTATGTTTCCGTAGGTTGCATAACATAGTGAGAAAGTATATGAGTGTCAGAGACAAGCAAGGACGGGCCGTGACTCCTCTGCCTCTCAGTTTTCTCATCTGTGGAAACAGAGATCAGGAAATGGGTCTAGCTGGGTTGTTAAGATGAAATGTGACGCTAGACACAAAATGTCAAGCACATTGCCCAGTGTAAAGCCAGTGTCAAAAGATGGTATATATGATTACTATGATGCCCTCTATACAATAAGACAGCACTAGAATCATTATTAAACTGCACGCCAGCCATACAGTGTTAGTAGCGAGTTAGAGGTGAATTCATGCTTTCAGGCCATTTATTCAGTCACTTTACTTAATGAGCATTCTTTTAAATTGCCATCGTGTTCCAGCTATGGTTCCAGGTGATAGAGGTACAAAGATGAATGTTACAGCTCTTGTTCACAAGGGGCTCCGAACCTACTGGAGGAAAAAAAAAAAAAGTTTTTTTCAAAAGGTAGGATGTAATATATGTAATACATATGGGAAAGATCCAAAGAGCATTCTGTAAATATTAAAAAGTAAAAACCAGTTGCATCAAAGCAAGTTTTAGGGAAGTATTGGCAATTGGCACATGAAGGAGGAAGTGAAATTTCAAAAGGCAGTGTTCAGAGCAAGGGCATTCTGGAAGCAGGTCACACTGTGAGCACAGACACAGGGAAGGGAAAGACATAGGGAAGGGGAGGGAATGGGATGCCCCCGGGCTGGAGGAACTACGCAGAGGGCAGGCGCTTAGCCTGGGGGAGTGGGAGCCTACCCCCTCCACTGGAATGTTATTTTGAACAACAGAGAGACCTGGTCAGGAAAACGCTTGGAAAGACGACTGAAAGAAAGGATAGAAGGAGGGACCAAATGAAGATCTTGAGACCACTGAGGGGGCTGTTGTAATAATCCCGGCAAAAGTTAACAAGGGAATTGACGAGCTCATAGTGGACTTGAAACGTCCAGATGTGAGGGACTCCAACTGTTTTAAGGGGAAGAATATTTAGTCAGTTATTACCATGTGGAGAACACTGTACTCTCTGTGAATCATCAACTCAGTGATTATTCTGATGTTTAAACAAGAAAATTTTGTCTCGTCAAAAGCGAATTTTATTAGCAAGCAAGTTCAAATGTAGGGCCTCTGGCCACACCACTGTGGATGCTGGAACACAGGCTAGAAGGTAGGTCAGTCTAGGTCCCAAGTTGATGCACCTTCCATGCCTCTGTTCGCCCATACTGCCTTCTGAAGGCATGTGCTTGGATGCTTTGTTCTGCTGGGTGTGCGTGAAAGCGTAAAGTTCCTGGAGGAGTGAGATGGGAAATAAAGTTATACAAATATACAAGGATTTGATCACGCAAAGCCTAGTGAGCCAGATGGAGTCAGACACTGTGAGCAAAGGGAAATGCTTGAAGAATTGTGTGAAATTAAGAAACATGAGCATGGGAAAAAATGGACGCAGGGAGATAAATTGGAGGTTGCTGCATAGATTCAGGCAATATTGGAGCTTGAGTGAAGGTGAGGCCGTGGGGATGGAACTCTACTTATTGATACGGATGGTATTGGCAATGTATCGTCGAGCAGTAAGAGCAGGTTTCCAAATAATATGAATCTCACTTTGTGTGTAGCAGATAAATAGATGTCTGTATTTTTACATGAGTCTTTTATCTTTCTCTCTCATTTCTCTCTCTCTCTCTCTCATATCTCCCTGCACCTCTGTCTTTCTCTCTGTAATGTCTTTATGAGTAATCTCAGAGTGACAGGAGAGCTGACAGTTTTTTCTATTCTTTTCTGTTACAGCTAATATATTTTTAAGTAATTACTGTGTCAGGAGCTGTGCTAAGAGCTTTATGGTCATTTGCTTATTTAATCCTCACAATAGTTTTATGAGATAGGTATTAATGTAATTATCACTATTACTTCTACTACTATTATTATTATTATTATCCCCATCCTAATGTGAAATTGAGGCTCATGGAAAAGTAAGCAGGCTGCCTAGAGCATAGTTGCTTTATTGAGTGGATGAATAAATACAGCTCACGCATATTTTAGTAACAGGGCGAGAACCCCAACTAATACCTGCATGCCTGTGTGGATTAATCTTTTAACCACCATGTAATACTTTATATTTAATATCTTAGAATAGTTAATATCTATTAACTCCTTTTATTAAAGATAAAATGTATTTATTTATAAATTGATTCACATCAGCTATAAAATATTCTTTATAAATAATATTGTT